>JADDOH010008009.1:0-22515 GCA_016648135.1 Agrypnia vestita | reverse complement strand
GGCTAGCCACCTGTCATGCCGCAGTCCCCACGGTGGCGCAAAGAGGAGGATAGAGTGCCGGATTGGTGTGTGGAATATTAGAGGAGGAATGGAAAGGAAGATGAATGAAATGTGTGAGAGCATGAGGAGTAAATGTTTAGATGTACTATGTATAAGTGAGAGTATAAAGAAAGAAAGTGGAGAGATGGAACACAATGGTCTGCTCGTACTGTGGTCGGGAGTCCCAGAGGCAGACCGAGCATGCCAGGGTGTTGCAACGCTGCTTTCTGAGCGAATGGTCGAATGTATGAAAGAATATGGGTTCATTAGTGCCAGGCTCATGTGGATCCGTTTCAAAATTGGGATCACTGGGGTATTTCTTATTGTAGGTTATGCCCCTGTAAACTCAGATAAAGACGAAGTGAAAGATGAGTTTTGGACGAGTGTAAGAGATGTCATAGACATGAAAAGCGACAGCGAAAGATTGATTTTGGCTGGAGATTTGAATGGGTGGGTTGGAACTCGAAGAGATGGCTTCGAGTCTGCGCTTGGTATATTTGGGGATGGAAGGACGAATGGAAATGGCGATAGTTTGCTTGAAGTATGTTTGGAGTGGAACCTTTTTGTATCCAATACTTTTTTTGAACACAAAGGAATCCACCAATATACGTGGGAAAGAGGAAATGAAAGGTCAATGATTGATTTCGTTGTAATTGATTCTAGATTGAGGTCCGCCACTGTTGACACCAGGGTGTTTCGAGGCGCTGAAATTGAAACGGATCACTTTCTTGTAGTATCAAGAGTGAATCTGTTTCATGGGTGGCGATCTAAGAAGAAAACAGTGGTAGCCCCGACTAGGGTCAAAATCGAAAGATTGCAAGAGAAGGATACCAGGGAAAAGTTTGAAAGGAAAACCGCTGAAAGGTTAAATGAGAAATGTATGGAAGAGCTCAATATTGATAGTGCATTGGAACACATCAAAAAGAGCCTGTATGAGTCAGCCAAGGAAGTGTGCGGTGTGACCGTCCAAGGAAGGAAGAAAGGAGATGCATGGTGGGATGACGAGATTAGAGATCTTATAAATGAGAAAAAAAAAGCGTGGTGTAACCTCTTGGCATCAAAGAATGGAGATGTGAATGGATATACGCTAGCAAAGGATTTATATATTGTATGTAAGAAAAAGGTAAAGCACGGAGTGAAAGAAAGAAAGGAGCGTTTGAGGAAGGACGAGGGTCTTAAATTGACTCAGAACTTCCAAGAGAATATCAAGATCTTTTGGAAGGAAGTTAAAATGTCTCGAAGTGGTACGAAGAGAGGTTGTGTGAATGCTATTATGTCAAAGAATGGAAAGATGCTTAGAAACGAGAATGAAATAAAAGATAGATGGAAGGAATTTTTTGAAGAAATGTATGAGAGTAATGGGAATGTGAGTGAGGACTCCTTTGAGGCGTCCAACGGATTTATGAATAGTGACGACAGTGTGAATGAAATAACTGTGGAAGAAATTAAAAGAGCATTGAAGCACATGAAGAATGGCAAGGCTGTGAGTTATGACAATGTTGCTGCCGAGTACTTTAAGGGTGGTGGTCCAGTAATACTCACGTGGCTTCATAGACTCTTCAACCAATGTTTAGAGGGCAGCTACACTCCTAAGGATTGGAGAAGAGCTGTTATCATGCCTCTATACAAAGGAAAAGGGTCGCAAATGGACTGCGCGAATTATCGGGCCATTAGCCTATTGAGCTCTGTTGGCAAACTGTATGCGAGAATTTTGATAGAAAGAGTGAGGTTGACAACGAAAGAAAAAGTGTGGGATGTACAAGGAGCCTTCATGAGTGGAAGAGGATGCATGGACCAGATTTTCTCACTGCGCCAGATTACCGAAAAGTTTTTGGCAAAGAACCAAAAACTTTTTTGTGCCTTTGTGGATCTCCAAAAAGCGTATGACAGAGTGATAAGACGAAAGTTATGGAAGGTTTTGTCTGAATATGGGGTGAAGAGTAAACTCATACAGGCAATTGCATCCCTGTACGAAGGAAGTAGTGCTTTCGTGAGAATTAATGGGACATTCACATCATGGTTTGATATTACAAAAGGTGTCAAACAGGGATGCGTAATGTCACCATGGCTTTTCAACCTGTATATGGATAATTGTATGAAAGAACTGAAGGATCTAGAAGTTGGAGCGACAATGGACGGACTCACCATATCCTGTCTGCTATACGCAGACGATGCAGTATTAGTGGCTAACAGTGAAGCTGATCTGCAGTGCTTGGTATCCAGGATGTCCGATGTATGCATGCAGAGTGAACTTTTGATGAATGTCAGCAAATCGAAAGTGATGGTATTCGAGAGAGACGAAAGAGTGACTAAGTGTGATGTAATTATAAACAACGAATGCTTAGAACAAGTGAAATTGTGTATTTGGGAAGTATGTTTAGTAGAGACGGCAAGGCTGAGAATGATATCGAAAGGAGAGTAACTGCGGGAAACAAAGTTAATGGTGCACTAAATGCAATTATGGCCGATAAGAATCTGTCAAAAGAAGCAAGACTAACGGTACATAATGGCTTTCTAGTGCCAACCCTTATGTATGGAAGTGAAGCCTGGAATTGGCAAAAGAGGAATGAAAGTAGACTGAATGCGGTTGAAATGCGGTCACTAAGACGCTTGTGTGGAAAATCTTTGGTCGATAGAGTGAGGAATGAACAAATTAGAAGTGAATGCAATGCTGGCTGTAGTGTGGTAGATAGAATAAAGAAAGGAGTGCTGAGATGGTTTGGTCATGTGGAACGTATGAACGAGGAAAGGATGGTTAAGAAAATATATGAGGCGAATGTTGAAGGCAACAGGAATAGAGGGCGTCCGCGAAAGACCTGGCACGATCAGGTACTACAAGTATTTGAGGATGGCCCTGTTAAAAGCCGCAACAATCGTAGAACGTGTATGAGAAGATGTATGAATGTGGCCGAAGCAAAAGTGGTGTGCCAGGATAGAAGAGTGTGGCGTTCAATCCTCTCTGCCTACCCCTGCAGGGAAACGGCGTGATGGTTAGTTAGTTAGTTAGTAACCTAATTGACATAAGAGTGTAAAAATATCTTAAATATGTTAAAAAAAATTAATAGTCTTGAACTAAGAGCCTTTTTTTGCTTTTTTGAAACGTTAATTGAGTTGTGTTTACGGAATGTGTTTCAAGTAAACCAGCTTACTAACTTGGCGGGCTTCCCGGGCGCGTCTTGAACACACTTTATCACTAGGCGGGACATCAAAAAATCTAACTAGCATGAATAAAATATTTTGAAAATGTTTTTAAATTAAATATTTATTCAATTCAATTTATTTCACGATAATATGTACATGACAAACAAAATGTTTAAGGCATACATATTAGGAAGTATATATCAAAAATGAAAATATTTAATAAATTAAAAATAACATAAAATCTGGTCAAAGGTGTAGGAGAATCCCGCTTCGGAAAACCCCCTCAGACACATGGAATATATCAATACCCAAAGCAATTTTGTTCAGCATAGCTGTGGCTCTTCCAACAGGCATAACCATCGGCAGGTTGGTCCTGTATATTGGAATGTGAAACAATCTATGCTGACGATGTCTAGTGTAATTATCAGGAACATACAAACCAATGCTCTGCATAATTTCAGGATTATCGATCATACCGCGCAACAATCGATAAAAATGTGTAATCAAATACACATTCCTTCTAGTCTCTAAACTATTGTAGCCAAGCATACCCTGGAGAAACTCGGTTGGGTAAAGCCAAGGATAATGCCCGTACTCTCTCATGTAGAGATATCTCAGAAACTTCTTTTGGACTTTCTCCACCATAAGAGAGTACTTGCCCTCATGTGGCCCCCAGATCATCGAGCCACTCTCGAGTCTACTCCGCATCAAGGAGTTGTAAAGAGTTCTCAGTACGCGGGTATTCCGGTATTCGAAAACACTGGCAGTACGCAGAACAAATCTAACATTCTCAAAGCATTACCACTGATAGTCTCTATGTGATCGTGAAATGTTAGGTTGCTTACAAATCTAACACCTAGATCTTTAAAATTTGATGTTCTTGTCAGATTTTGGTCGTTCATTTTATAGCGAAAAAATAGAGTTTTTTGGGCCCTAGTGAAGGATGTAACCGAACACTTGGAAACATTAAACAAAAGTTTATTTCGTCTTCCCCATTCACATATATTTGATATATCTGCTTGGAGAAGACGAAAATCGTCCAAAGTTGACACCTTTAAGAAAAGCTTTAAGTCATCCGCAAATAACAGAAAGCGCGAGTTTAAAATTACATTTTTATATTATTAATAAAAATCGAAAACAACAATGGACCCAGGTTAGATCCTTGTGGGACACCCGAGAAGGTAAAGAAGCACTCTGACGCGAATAGGCCGTAGGAGACGTATTGGTTCCTATTTTGGAGGTAGCTCGACATTAATTTTAGCATACCATCCGAGAAACCAATCTCATACAACCTTTTCAATAAGACATCATGGTTGACTGTATCAAAGGCTTTGGCGAAGTCATTATATGAACAGTCTACCTGATGTCCCGCGTCCAGAGCTTCCGTGACGTAATTTGTGAAGACCATCAGATTTGTCTCAACCGAGCGGCCTTTCCTAAATCCATGTTGTTGATCAATTATAAATGGCTCTACTCGGGAAGCGATGGTTCTACTTATTATGATTTCAAATACCTTAGCTGGGGCAGAGAGAACAGCTACAGGTCTATAATTTTCTACGGACGGCTTAGAGCCACTCTTATGTATGGGAGTAACTTTTGAAGTCTTCCATGTTTCCGGGAAGATCCCTGTATTAATGGAAAGATTATACAAAAAACAAAGTGGTTTTTTTATCAGTTCCACACAACCTTTTAAGAGAAATGTTGGAATGAAATCTGGACCAAGAGAATGAGTATTATTTAATTTTTTTATAGTGTCGGACACATCCTTCTCACTGATAGTATTTCTAACGCGAGTATTAATTATCTCACGATAATACTGGAGCAAACTTAATCCTGATTCTTCTAGTTATGTAGAGATATTTTCAATGTAGATGCGAGTATACGGATCCCACGATGCTACTATTCATGTTCTTTTGTTTTATTTTTACCGGTGTTCAAAACTCAGAATGCCGAATTTATTTTTAGAACAGGAAACTCACACCTAGAATACATTTATTAATGTTACTCGTATCATCCCAGTCATTCTCAACATTTTGTTGAGTAATAAAAAATTACATGTATATTTTACGTAATACGAAATATATTTGGTATCATGATTTGTTTCCCACATTTGTTTTCGTGTAAGTAAAAGAGTGATAAAATTACAACTTGAACTAACGTTGAAAAATCTACTTGCAACTTAATCTAAATAAGGGAGCGTCCATATACCAATCCTTTTGAATCCAATCCAATCCTCCCTTTCCCCAAGTTGCCCTAACGTGACTTTTTCTTTGCCCCCTCCCCCCGAGTGAAACTTAGTTTTTTATTTTATATTCCAGAAGATATTTTGAGCTGTTTTCTCTTACCAAAACTATTTTAAAATGATTGATTATGTGCAAACCGATCTGCGCAGATTTATCGATCGCGTATTATGTGCTAAATTAAACAAATGAAAGAATTACGTGGCTTGAATCTAAACCCCCCTCCCCCCTTCACCTCACGTAGCCCAGCGTAGCATTTTACCTAATACCCCCCCCTCGATCTGGCCGCGTGGTTTATGGACGCTGATGCAAGACATCAACCATAACATTAATCGGGCTAGAAAAAAACTTTAGTCTTATTAGTAATATTACTTCGTTACTATCGGCCGTTTTCTGGCATTTGCTGGATAAAAGTTATACGGTCGACGGATTCACCTCGTCGATCGCTGTACGCCCTCTGCTGTTAAGAGATTTATAGATGCGGTGAGTGTGGGTTGCTGTATGGACATGAGATTGTATTGTTATCGCGGTATCGGTATGCATGTTGTATCACAGATGCCACATGAGAAAAAATGTTACTGAAAATGTACATGTATTTCGTATATTGTTAAATGTGGAATCTCTCGAACCAACTGGCTGTATGACATCTGGGATGGGATGAGAAAACACGCATCTTAGAATACGGAAAAACGTTCTGAAACAGTGTGAAAACTGAAGCGACTGAAAAAAAAAACGCGTTGAACACCATGCAATCTACTGTCGGGGTCACCAATTTTGGCGGCAAACGCCCGACGTCGGGCCCGTCGAACAATCTTTGCATGTGGGTTTGCCAACAGTAATATTATGGTACAAGATCGTCGATAGAATGACGCCGGTATGTTGTACCTTCCTTGACTCCGGTCGGCTGTAATCGCGGCCATGTTTTACGGCTAGGATTCGACGCAGGTTCCCACTATCAAAGGCCTCCCCAAGTGTCTCCCACGTTTCTTTATCCATTGTTATCCGCGCCACGTATTTGATAAATTCATCAATCTTTACTTTTTTTTTTCTTAATTTAAAGACTATCGACAGGTCAGAATGATAGTCATTTAGTCTTTTAGATGTTTATCCGGAGAATCAGAACCCGAAGCGGGCTCGCGCTATACATTCAAACATTCCGTCATTGATCGTTAAACTAGTAACAAGCAATAATAGTGGAAATCCGTTTCTTCTGTAAATATATTGAATTAACTTCAGTGCATTACTGAGTATTATTCAACCCTAGAAGTTAGTTTAACTACTGTTAGTCGTTTCGAATAACACGGCGAAGATTTGTTTCTTTCTCTTTCGAGCTATTGAGTGTATCGCATTGATCTCCGTATCAATTCAGTCACCGACAGGACGTCTCAAGGAGCGGTTGCGTCTAGGGAATGCAATCCCGAATCGGGATTGCCCTTTCGGGATCCCTCGAGATTAGCATTTCCAATCCCGCGGGATCCCTACGGATCGGGATCCCGAATACTTTTGTGTTTTTTTGTTTATAGAGCTGAATAGCAATTAACGACAATGCCTTGCGTTTTTATATCAGCAATTTTAATAAAATGTTCATTATTTATCATTGCATTAAAGTTTTTGTAGGCGTTTTTCCAAGCATCAATTGGTCAATGTAGTACAGTATTAGTAGTAGAGTAAAAACTACTAACTACTAGTAGTACCTTTTATTACTATGTTAGGTTGATAAAATACAGCAAATATTATTCAAAGCTATTTTCATTATTTGAATGTGACGTGAACATAAGTTTTAAGTACTTACTAAAAGCTCTATAGACATTTACAATTAAACAAACAAAACATAAAAAAGCTGATCAATCCCGATAATCTCGTCCGATTTTTCGGTTCGGTATTGATCTCGTAAAATGCCTCGAGATCTCGCGGGATCGGGATTGCATTCCCTAGTTGCGTCACGCTGGTTAAGTGCCGCCATTTTCGATATACGAATTGCTGAAAAGACGCCACGTATAAAAAATAACAAAAGCTTTCAATTACGATATTTACTCTGCTTGTTTTACTTGCTTTGCCATACAATGCAGATACACTTTCATACACGCGACGCAATACATTTGAACGCCAGAAGACTCACCGGAAGAGCATCAGAATACTCCCGGCAGGGTGTGTATTTTCATGAAAATCATTTGACTTTTATTGTACGATGTAAAAGTAATTTTTTATTACATTTTCGATAATGAATCAATGTGCGGCCGTCACATTTTCAGCCCCGCCGGTTTGACGCTTGTTCTGGTAATGCAAAACCCCGCCGCTCAAATGTCAGCGAAATTGGGTTAAGAGTGGTGTAATGTCCGGCCCGCCCCTAGCCGAGGGAAAGGTTAGCCCGTCACACCCGCTTTCTCGGGGGATGAAAGGAACGTCCCCGAGCTGGTTTACTTTCCGGCGTGCGTGCTCGCTGCCCGCGTAAGGCTTTCGGCCGGAGACCCAGTTTCGGGTGGGGTCCCTCAGTTGTGATCAGCAGGGTTGTTGCACACGATAAATTCGTTTTAAACACGTGTCAGTTCACTTTTCTGAACCGAGATATTGTACATGACTAAAAATTCGCACAAAATTCTGATGGCATTCAAAATAAAACTGTAACGTGATATATAGTAATCGGAAAGAAATACACGTAGGTTATCAACGATTTTACAGCAAATATTCGCATATTGAGAAGTTTTTCAATATGCGAATATTTACTGGAATTTTCTAGAAAGCGATCGAAGCAATAAAAACAGCGTGAAATTGTGCGAACTAATATTAATTAATATTAAGAAAGTTTAAGAACAGCGTTCCGATTTAATTCATGTCTAGTGACTTTGCCTAATAATTAATATTTTTTAATTGTTTTAGTGTTTTCACTTGCCTCCCACAGCCAGGTCCCGTGACAGTACTATAATGGTCATGGCCTATGTGAGAGATTACTTAATCAGGCAAGGATATTTTTCCCACGATTCCGTCTTTGGCTTTCGTCCGACCAGAAGCATTTAATCTTTCAAGTGTAAACACTTGTAACCTCAATTAATTCACAGTAAATTCAGCGTAAATGACTGCGAGTATTATTTCTTATTTGTTTGTACCTTGTGCCACACATCTTGCGGCACACGAGAAGATTTCGCAGGTAGGATCGGAATGCTTCACTCATAAACAAATTGGTGATCTTCAATCTACTAATGCGATAATCATTATCAATCCACCAAAATACATATTTACTCATGGAGGGCGTGTGTTCGGTGAAACTTCGAATTCCAATTGGAAAAAATTCCAATTGTAATTTCTGCAGGGTTTTTATCATTTTATTTAACTTGTATTGAAACGAAAGGAATGAATTTTTCATAATCGATATAGGTTACTGTAATGACAACGTTTTGTAAAAAATAAGTCGAAAAAATGCAAACTTTGATATTGCATAACTCCATAATTATTGATATTAGGTCACGGCTGCTTGTATATTTTCGACCCATAATCAAGGCAGGAATATAGTCCTGCGAGGTTATTAATGTTTTCCAAATAACCCTGCGTATAACATTGTCGCTTCGTTAATATTTCCCGTAGAAACTTCGCGTTTTCCATTTTTTTGTCTTGCTAAAACGACAACTTCGTTTTGATGAGAATAGGGCGGACAGATGGACCACAGGAAAACTGGTGCCAAGAAATATCAGCGGTATGAATGACCTGAAAACAAATGCATATAAAAAATGTCTACTAACAAAATATTACACAGAAATACACTTGACGTCTTTGACGAGCGTACGATGTAATTATAGTCATCCGTCCACAGCCAGAAAAGACTGACACGTAGTAGAAAGTAAAAATAAAATTAGACAATTTTTAGTTTTTTTTTTTTATCGGAAGATGGTTACGCACTTTAGGTTCAGGAGTTCTCGATCACTTGAGACGATTTCAATAATTACCATAATTTTTTCAGTCACTGTGCCGTCATCACAAACTGCCAAATAGCAGGATGCGAGGGTATGCAGGAGGAAATCTGTTTGGGTTCCCTGATCACGATTGCCGGTGTAGTGGACATTCGTGAACAGGAAATTCGAAAGCGAATCCAACTAGTTCAGTGGTTCTCAATCTTTTTTAAATCAGGGAGCACTTTTGATTATAAGAAAAATCAACGAGCAATCCGGGTACATTTCATTTGGAAGAAAGGAAGAAGAAGCAAAGTTGGTCTTAATATAAAGAAAACAAAAAAAAATTGAGTCCAGAGAGCAAAATCATCACAATCAATAACAATAATATTGAAATAGTAGATGAATACGATGTATATCTGGGACACAAGATAAAAATGGAAAAGATAACCAAAAAGCAGAATTGCTAAGACGAATAGGAACGAGCTGGGCTGCTTTTGGCCAATTCAAACATATTTTTGACAGCTAAGTGCTCCCAATTAGTTTAAAAAGAAAAGCCTTTGAATCGTGCATACTGCCAGAGATGACTAAGGAGTGGATCAGGCGCGTGCAGTGGGAACATTGAAGCATACCTTTTTTTAAACGTATATTTTGAAAAAATAAAAATCAAATATTTATCCTGCAGATTCTTGTGATATATCAAAATATGAATACTATGATAACAATTGTGATAGAAATATTACGAAATATATGTTGTACTCCGATTTTTTTTCCAAATAAGTGATTACGTAAAAGTCATGCTGCGATGTTCCCACTGCTCGCATCTGGAGTGGATACGATGGCCCTTACAAAGAAAAGTGTAGAAACGCAAATGCACGCAACGATCCATGGAGAGATCCATTCTTGGCGTAAGAGATATAATTAGAAATTATGAAATTAGGCACAGAAATAGAGTAGTGGATATCATGGATCGTGTGGCGAAGCTAAAATGGCAATGGGCAGGGCATGTTGCAAGGCAGGATGCTACAAGATAGACTCTCAGAGTTCTGAAGTGGAGACGCGAAAAAAAACCCACAAAAAAACTGTTTTTTAAAACATAAATTGCAAGTAAACAAACTAACAGATTTTGAAATAATTGTAATCAATTTAAGATAATCGTTTATTTTGTAATATTATTGAATAAAAAAGACATCTCACGAGGCCTCGTGAGTCATAAAAGTTCAGTCATAAAAGGCCCACAAAGTGGAGCAATTTTCTTCATTACTCCCTTTATTTTAACTCGTGGCGTCTGATCGATTTTTAACCCTTTTCCCGTGATCCAATCGAGCTGAAACTTCGCAAGCAGACTCGTGGTGACGATCAAAAAGATCAAATTTTCGTTAAAAAAATAAATTATAATATAATTTTGGATTTTTCAAATTTTTAATGGTTTTTTCATACAACTGAGTAAGTTGTATGAAAAGACTGCGACGCGTCTGGTAGACACTAAACCTGATTATAGTATAATTTTGGATTTTCGGAAATTTTTTACTACTCCCTTTCGTAGCATCGCCCGACCGAAGCCCAACGCGTAAGGAAAGCGCCAAACCAGTTTCCACTAGTAAATGGGAAAGGGAGTATAATAAAAACTTGGTTTTTATGGATGGTAATTTATTAATCAATTATATTCATTTATGGTAATTTATTAATCAATTATATAATTTAGTGTGTGTTATTTTAATAAGATATCCGTATTTAAAATACACGTTACCTGATGAATAAATTCTATAATGAGATATTTCCATACAAAAATGTGAGAGAAGATATGAGAAAAAATTGTGAAATTTGGTCACTCTGCTGGACGATCGCCTTAAAACTAGTCTTCTACATCTGATTCTGGTTTCGGATTTATTGAGCGTGTAGTGGTTGAATTAATGCCAACAAGTTTTATTTTTCAACTTTGTTTCTTTAGTATTTGGTGAAATGTGAAACCTCTATGGCCGGTCCGACTTGGCACAGTTTCAACCTCGCCTTCCGTTCGAGTCCTTGAGGGTTTACCGAGACTTCAGCGGGACCACATTGCGGGCGGAAACTAGATTGATGAAAAAGTCACTCAGCATGATAATAATATCCCCATAAATAATTTGTAGCTCATTCGTTATAATCTAATAAGCGACAACGTCCTCAAAGACATTTCTGCCTTGGAGCTTCTGAACTGGAGAGAGCTGGCACTGAACCGAGATGAGCGGAGGGAGACTCTTGAGGAGGTCAAGACCAGGGGTTGTAGAGCCAAGAGTGATGATGGTATTGCCTGCCCAACATAACTTGTCGTGCGGCAGGATTGGAACTAAAACCCGCCCCGCCCGCACCCGGCGGTAACCCCTCGCCCTGTAATTCAGTACAATTTTGTATTTGCTCGGGAGCTGTGACATCTTGATTACTAATATACACTGAATTATTATGTCCAAAACAACCAAAACAGTCCGGGGTGGTGCAAGAACAATTGCCAATGAAGTATTAAAGTTTTTCGAAGCTGAAAAAGCAAATAATGGACCGATATTACCGTCTGACAGTTTGACAGATAGAGCGGCCGCCGCGGAACGCGCTGTTACCCGACCAAATTTATATTGAGGGCTCTGATACTGGTCACCGGACATTCAGTACATTATGTATTGTATAATAAATTTACAACCTGGCAACTTCTGTTTCGCGACAGGGGCGCCCTCCCTCGCACGCCAAGTTATAGTGGTGGCACTCTACGTCTATGTCATTGCGCTCTGTAGTGGCTGCGACCACGGACTTTCAAGTTCGAAGAATAAGATGTACCTACATATTTTTATCTGCTTTCTCTGTCTTTTTCCTTTGTGAATTTTAACCAGTCAACCAATAGCCTAATATTATCAGAATGACAGATTATTTAAGCTTTTCTTAATGACTTGTAATTTTAGTTATCGCGAGGGAGAGGTTAATGGTTTGGTACAATCCAACTGTCGACGTGACGCCAACCATTAGCCGCCAACGAGTACTCCGACACGTGTAATATGCGTCACTTTTCACTATGGCGTCCCGGCAACCCGACGCCCCTTGCGTTTTTAACGAGCCGATCCAAGGTGTCACATTTTGACATTCGGCCGTCTTCTGAAATAAGCAATCTTGGTATTTCTGTATCTTGACAGTTATTGTGTAAAGGTACAGATACACATGCTTATTAGTGGCATGCTCATAAATCAACCGGCGGTTGTATGGCTAGTGGCATGCTCATTACTAGCAATGTGCGTACACACATGCCACTAATAAGCAAGGCCTAAAAAAGGTCGATACCGCGCATTCTCACGTGCCACTAAATAAGCATGTGTATCAGCACCTTAACATTGTAATGTCGCCAATTTTAACGTTTTAAATTTGACAGGGTTAAATTGAAATTAATGAATTCCAGCGAATGAAATATGTTACTGTAAATAATAATAATTCAACTTTTCGTAAAAAATAATTCAGAAATACTGAAAAAAAAATGCAAACTTTTATATTGTATATCTCCATAACAATTGATGGTAATGTTGCCTTAACATTTTCGACTCTTTATCAAGGCAGTAATCCACCTGTAAAGTTTTGCTACTAGCTATGAGATACTCTGTATAAACAAATGTATGTACACACTTATTTTTTTTTTTTAATTAAAAAAAAAAACAAAATAGAGATGCGGACACGGAATGCGTGTCACATCAATATTCTTACTATTCTCAAACTAAGCCAAACGTTTGTGCTATGAAAATAGGACTAACTAGTCTGGAGTGAGGTTCGAACCGCGACCTTTGGATCACGAGGCGAGTGTCGTAACCACAAGACCAACAAGCGACGCAACTTAATGCAAATAAATAAATAATAATTGTTCGGTAAGTTCCCTTAGTGCGAGTGTAGGTTGCGAATTGATAAAGGTTATGTTATCATGTTCAGGAGGGATATCCGGTCCCACCTATATAGGAACAATTAGCAAATTATCTGAAAGCGATTTTCTAAACAATCCTTTCGATTGATCTAAACCAAATTTTTCATAGTTACTCTTTGGGACCCTCGACTCTAGGGCACCGTCATAGTAAATATGTACTGTATTACATTAAATCCCATTCCTTCCAAATATTTCAGAGTTGATCTTAAGACCTTGTTTGAAATCAGGACAGTCAATCCTACCGAAAAACATGGCTTTTGAAAATTAGTTTAGGCTTAACATTTTCACATTCTTCTTTTTTTTTCTTTTCATTCTTCTTCTTCTTTATCGGCTGTCCCTCGTTGCGGGGATGACGCCTGCCATGTTATACATGTCCGAGCGTGGCTGAGGGGACCTATTCTGGAGCCACACTTCCTGCCACAAGTTGTGCACACGTATCCGGTGGACATTGGGGTTTTGTTCCTTTTCCTTTCTCTTTCTTCTTTTCACATAATTTATTAATCACTGCGTCTTAGGACAGGCTAACCCCTGTATATTTATAATAAATGTCGAACTCTTTCTATATGTTTCGGTCACGAGTTAAGACTGAGAACCGCGCCATCTAGCATAGCGTCTTGCTAGTTAGTTACGGACATTGTTGTATAAAAAAATAGGCATTTTTTTCTTTCCATACCTCATTATTATTTTACGCTTCATAATTACTTACGCAATCTGGTATCGTTATAGACGGATATTGTTACACGGAGAATTTTGCATTTAAAAAAAATTATACCCATTTATTTTGTACCTTATTATTTACGTCATCTTAGCGTTAGTGACGTACATTGTTGCATATTTTTTTTTTTTTTTTGTTGCTTTTTATATCTCGTTATTTTATATACCTCATAATTATTTGCGCCGTCTGTGAGTGACGTACATTGTTACGCAGCTTAATCAGCTCCACATTCATAGATTATCTTGGCGTATTGCCCTCTTCCGGCCGACACTACAGCCCTTCGTTTAGAGAAGACGGCATCGCGACGCTTCGGCGCCGAATTTGCAGATGGGCGTCCCAGCATTATAATGGAACACGTGTCGTGTGTTCAAACATCCAATAAGTATACGAGTACCTACATGTGTGTAGTGTGTATACGGTATACAGCGCCCTTATTTATTTCAGCTCGCACTGTTTACTCTATGTTCTCGGTATATACTTTTATGGCCGTGACAAATATATATTCCCCAATAATCTCAGGATAACATGGTTGATATATTAGCAATACGCAAAATAGACCGGACGTACGCGTAACGTTTCCATGTAAAACGTCATTATTGTTGTGTACTATATTACAGAGGGTGTCTCATAGCTAGTAGCAAAAACTTGATAATGAGTCGAAAATATTCAAGTAACCATGACATATGCATAGTTATGGAGATATGCAATATAAAAGTTCGCATTTTTTTTTTCAATATTTCTGATACATTTTCTATAGCTAGTATAAGTTGAACTATCATTACAGTAACTTATATAAATTATGAAAGATTCATTCGCTCCAAAAATTTTTTTTGATTTTGAAAATTACTTGAAAAAATCTGATTTTTATACTAAATAATCAAAAAATTGAATTTTTTTATATATATCCGATATATCCAAACTTTTTACTCATTTTTTGCACACGTCGATTGATACAAACACGAAATAATTAGGAAATTATTTTTTTTATTTTGTGCATGAATTATTATTTATTAAATAAATGAATTGCATATTAAAAAAATAATATATGCAATTATTATGTATAAGTTATAAAAGTTGCTCTTTCTAATGTAGTGTTATGGGTGTTTGTTTCTTTGTGTGAAATAAAAAACCGATTATATGAAACAAACTAAAAAACAGTAGCACTTTTTAAAATACATTAGCGCCATCTAGTGACGACCGCAGGTATTAAAAAAACAACCTGTAGCCTTTTTTAAAAATACAACTAGCGCCAAAGTTTTTTTAGATATATATCAAAAATAAAATCAAGCTATAAATATCGTGATATATATCATGATGTATAAACGCGGATATACATCCTCGCTTGGAACACTATAATTATTTATTCACCATACTTGGGTATGATAATATTTATATTGCATAAATATGTAGTCATTTTTTTATTGATGTAAAGTATGTTTATTGTTCACACCTGCGATAAGATTACATTTCATTACTGCTGCATTAGTGATTTCTCTATTGGTGCAAGCTCGATACACGTAGATAATTGTGTGGGCGAAAGGAACAACCGAATGAGTCAAACAATGCAGATATCCAGGAGAGTCAAAACAAAATTTGGGAAGTTCGTTTGTTTACGAAATATCCCTTACAGATTTTATTATTTTTACCTAATTTTTGTAGTTCAATACAAGTCGAATAAAATAATAAAAACCTTGCAAAAATTGATTTTTACAAAAGTTGTTTTTTACGAGGTTTTCATCAATTTATTTAAGTTTTATTGAAGCAAATGAATTTTTCGTAATCGTTAATATGTTACTGTAATGATAGTTCAACTTTTTGCAAAAAATAAGTAAGAAATATTGAAAAAAAATGCAAACTTTGATATTGAATATCTCCATAACTATTCATATTAGGCCATGGTTGCTTGAACATTTTAGTCTCATAACATAGGTAGGAATCTACCAGCCAAGTTTCTTCTGCTGCTCTGGTACACCCTGTATATAAAAATTGGTTAAAGAAAAAGATGAATCATCGTCTTCATTCTGCCACAAATAAATTATTGATAACTGCACGAATAATGATTAGTTATTAGATGTGTTTAAATGCTTTATAACTGTTTTTGGACGGATCGATGGCGTCAAACTTTCCAATGACCTACACCGTCATTAAATATGTATGTAAATATGTTGTCGCAGGTTCTTCAGTTGTGGAACTCAATCGATATTTACATGTAATAAATAAATATATTTACGATATTTCGAGTGTTTATTCAAGATTTTTTAAAATCGATAACGGTTCATATTACACGTATATATTGTATTTAATAATACCTTATTATTGGGTCCAGGCACGGACATGCAGTCCATATAAGAAACTCTATTTGAACTTTATTTTTTTTAAATACTGAAAACGCCATTTCTTGAAAACTTTTCAAAAAATGATATTTTCGATTTTAAATACTAGTTAAGGATGAACTAGATTAAGTGACTAAAAGTTTACGAAATAATATTAGAGCCGCGTTTTATACAAACAATAGCTTATAGGTAACAATAAAATCAAAGACAAGATCGAACATTACTGTGTCATAGCTAGTAGCAAAAACTTTAAAGGTGGATTCCTGCCTTGATAATGAATCGAAAATGTTCAAGCAAACATGACATAATGTCAATAGTTATGGAGATGTGCCATATCAAAGTTTGCATTTTTTTCTTTTTTTTTCGTCAAATTTCTGACTTATTTTTTGAAAAAAGTTAACTTCAGTAACATGCCTATATCGATTATGAAAAATTCTTGCTTCAATACAACTCAAATTAAATAAAAAACTTTGTAAAAAAATCTATTTTAAATTTTTGTAAGGTTTTCTTCATTTTATTTGAGTTGTATTGAAGCGAATGAATTTTTCATAATCGATATAAGTTACCGTAATGATAGTTACCGTAGAAAATTTAAAAAAAATGCATACTTTGATATTGCTATCTCCATAACCATGCATATTAGGTCATGGTTGCTTGAACATTTTCAGTATTAAGGTAGGAAACCGCCTGTAAAGTTTTTGCTACCAGCTATGAGGACACCCTGAATAGACAAAACGACACGTTATTTTGATGTTAGAATAAAATAAAATTTAAGATATTTATGTGTTAAATAAAACGGATATTATATACGAAACGTATATTTTACTGAGAAGCAAATCTCGTCGTTTCGCTGTAGTCTTATCCAGCGTCATCAGGAGAGCCTCCCATCGTATCTGACCTTATACCTCCGCCGTGATAGGACGCTCTATAAAATGTCCGTTTTATTTAATACATAAATATGTCCAACAACCGTAATGATAACCTTAACTATTAAAGAGTTAACGTTATTATTACGGTCGTTAGACATATTTAACTGGACATGGTTACGGATATTTCCCTATACCTCCGCGGTTACAGGTCGTTCTCCCGATGACGTTGAATACGACTTCAACGAAACGTCAAAAATCGTTTCTCGGAAAAACATACGGTTCGTATAAAATATCCGTTTACAGTTAAATAACATTAACTCTTTAACGTTTAAGATGTCCCAATGATAACAACTTCTCGGAATTCTCAAACCACTTTTGAGCGACAAAATGCCAGACGATTATACATATAATTACTAGCTGCGACCCGTCAAAAATTACGGAACATTGGTTCGCGTCTTTGCTAAGCTCTAGTATATATTTATAGCATCTTTTTGGCGGAGAGGCAACTTTAGCAACATGCGTTGAGCGGTCCGTTCGGGTTTGCTGGCCCGGGGTTCAAGCCCCATCTCCGGCCGTTTAATTCCGTTTTTTTAGCCGTGAATTCGAACGAAATTATGGACGTTACGCGAAGTTACGGGGACAGACAGACGGACGGACAGATATAGGGTTAACGCTTGCAAGTGTTGTTGAAAGAGTGACGTACAGGCGACATTATTTTCGTGTAAATTGTTCACATTTAAGTCTATTAATTCGGTCAATATTGTTTTATTTTATTTATTATTTATTTATTTATTCTATTTTATTATTTATTTATATCATAATTTAAGTAATTAATTAATTAATTTTTAATTTTGATTGAATAAAAATTCTTACACAACGTAGAGAAATACTAATACATTTTTCTATCCGTTAAAAAAAAACTTTTAAATTCCAATCAAAGTATACGGCTTACATTGTTTGTATAGCATGTCAAAAATCAGCCCCTGAAATGAGAATATGTCACTCTGTCCCACTGATACGACAAGGTGCTGATTTTCCATTTACATAGCAAACAGTGTTCCTTATTCTGCTAAACGAAAACTCTTGTTTCATCCTTTCCTTCAGCATTGATATTAAAAATTCAAAAATATAGTGGTTCAAGTTTAAATCCAGAACCACAAAGCAATAGGAAATTGCAATAGCAAAAATTTACTTTAGTTCACGTCTATATTTTTTTGTGATCTGTAGATTTGTTAGATTTTGAAAATTATCTTGGTTCACTTTAACTATTTCTTCTTCAAATTTTTCAAATACACTTTGAAGCACCATTTTATGAACAAAATAATGAAAACTTTGTTTTAACCATACTTTGTGGGGTTTAAACAAAGTTTCAGTATTTTACCTATAACTATTTATTCATCACACGTGAGTGTGATAATATGTGGAGTGTAAAAGCAAAAGCAGAAATATCCAAAAAAAAAATTAATGCAGTCATCGAGGATAACTAATTTATAATGTACTGGATTTGATATTTTGTAGGAAATATAGCCTATAAATTTATAGAAAACATGATTTTTGAAAGGATATATATATAATCTAGAATTCAGTACATTTTAAATTGGTAATCCTCGGTGACTGCATTCAAAACGTTTTTTAATTTTTTTGATATTGCTGCCTTTGCTTTTATACCCCACATATTATGCATTGCGTAAATATGTAGTTATTTTTTTATTGATATAAACTATGATTAATGTTCACACTTCACACACGCGATAAGATTACATTTCATTTCTGCCGTCAGTGATTTCCCTATTGATGCAGGGTCAATACATGCAGATAATTGTCTGTTTTTATTTACTTTTTTTACGCTTTTAGGGAAAATAATAAAAACTTTGTATGTAGATATAATCATTTTATTTTTAATTATCAGCGTTCCTTAAACTTAAATCAAGCATCTATTTTCTAGTGTGGTGTCCTCTTTTGTGTAAATTTGGTACCTCAAAAGTGTTTTCTGACAATTTGGATATTTACGAAAAGATTTTTTTTTGACGACAAACTTTTAGAACTTAACATATGCCGCGAAATGCCTAACTTTGCGAATCACGCCAATCTTGATTGCGCGCACTCTTCGACCTTGCAGGGACGGGATTAAATGCGATTTTCAATATCACGTATTTGAAGTACTTCTGCAGTTTGTTGACGAATGTTCCCACATTTTTTATATATTTTTTAAATTTATTTATTCGTGTAATCTCAAAAGGTTGGTTTCTCTCATCTCAATCTCAAAAGGTACAATGGTTTAATGTGAGTTGATGTAATGTACACTTGGTAAACCGATAACAGGGATCCACGACATAAAATAGAACGCAGCAATAATGCAGCAAGGTAACTTTAACTTGAAATAATTAATCAAAATCAAAACAGACAATATAAACCAAAATAAAGAAGAATACTAAATAAAACATAGAAATCAAAAGCGGCACAAAGTAAAAAAGGAAAGTTATGAATAATAGATACAAGTATAAAATAATAAGCAATAATAAAAAATCTAAAATGCCAAATAAACCAGAAAAAGGCAAAAAGCAAAATAGAAAGATAGGAATGGGAGTGAGAGAGAGACTGGTAAGGTGGTTGGGATTGACGTTGATGGAGTGTATGTATGTGGTGAGGGCAGAAGCTATGTGCGATAAGTGATTGAATAGAGTGGAGGAATGGGAAGAGTTGAATGGAATGGAGGAGGAGCATATGTAGATAGTCAGTCAAGAGTCTATCCTATACAGACTAAGAAACGTTTGATATAGATTCATATACGATTATTTTTCTACTGCTAACTAACTGTACAGAAGGAGTATGTGTTTTTTTATTAGATTTAATCAGGGTTACAAATAAAGTAATTGATCACTCGAGTGTGAGCATGCCGACCACGTGTTTGTTCCGTATTTTAGTTTGGCCGTTGTTATGTGAACTGCGGCCACTGTGGTGACCGCAAAAAATTAATGGAATTAAATGATAAAGTCCTATCATTGTGCTCGACACGGTGGTGGGGGGCACATAAAAGGTTTTCAGCGCCGAATCAGGGATGCGTTGGCCCTATAATATTTATATTGATAGATATTGTTCATATCATTTCTATTGTCACGGTCCGCGGCTGTGGGAGGCAAATGGAAAGGCTGGGAAATAATTATCGATTTATTAATTATTTTAATAAATTCACAAAGTCTCTTGACACGAATCAAATTGAAGCAATTATAAAGCAATCATGACTGTACTTTTACATTTCTGTCCGTTCAATGAGATCTCCAAACTAATTAATTTTCATAAAAATGAAATTGATATCTACGTCTTCACAAAATAAGCAAATTATGCTAACTTGGAATATTTACCATCTGAATTATTTTAATACCTTTTTAAACACTTTAATTATTATGTACGTATTTTTTTATTTAAAATGATAAAAAAAATTAACAATTTATTTAATAGTATTGACATACAAAGGAACGTGCTTCAGATATAATTATGTAGCGCATAGCATCAATGTCCTATTATTTTTTTTAATTCGCTTATATTTAAAGAAAACATTGTATTTTTAATAAAAAATCTTTGTGTTGTTTGTTATTAGAATCATTTATTCTGGGATAGTCTAAACTTAAAAAAAATATATACAACGTAGGTTAATTTCCTTCTAATTTACCGGAACATTTTTTTAAGTAATGTAAAATTACATTCAATTTCGAAAATAAGAATACATCATTCTTTTTGAAAACAGATGTACTGAATAATCGAATCGAAGGCTTCATTTTTCCTTGATCGATATTTTAATTAATTCTAATAAATAATAAATTTGACATAAAATAATCTGTATGTCAAAGGTTATTTACTCTATTTACTAAATGATAGTTCGCTACTGTTTTAATAGCACGGGGTGGGCCGGGTGGGTTCGTGGGGTGGCGTCAGTGAATGAAATGGAAAATATTTTAAAACGGAAAAGGCACTCGAAACGGAACAGAAATAGAGCAGAATTTGGATCTTTGATGAAATTCTGAAAATCGGAAAAGTAAACTCGGCCAAGTAATCTACGACTGTGCGTTTGATTAACACGTTGTTTTCAAAATTTATTGTTACCAATGAAAATCAGGTGTGATTTTAATTTTTTTTGCTGATTACTCACGAAACATTCATTGTTTAGTTCGTTCAAACCTGAAAAAAAAAGAAAAACGATATCTATAAAAGATATTAATGTAAAGACATACCCTTCCGAATAAAACGTTTCGGACATATTATCAGGTACAGTTATTTTATAAAAAATCAATTAGGGTTGATTGGAAAGAAATTAGGAAGAGGTAAGCCAAGAAAGCGTTTCATGTAGCGATATAGACTGCTACAAAAATCATAGCAGAAGACCGGGATGATGGAATAGTGCTACAGCACAAGGAGATCGTCCCTTAAGGTAATTATTTACATATATATCATTAAAGTAAGGCGATGAATGATATAAATAATCATACAAGGAAGTTAAGCTCATGCATTACTTTTAATCATATTCATTACGCATCTACTTCTCTTTTATTTGTCCCCTTTTTTGTTTTAATCGTATGGCGGTGTGAGTTGTGTGTGCTAGTGATATGTAGGATAGTGTCGCAGGGATACTTGGAATGGTAATCCGCTTTTTCATATATACATATTATTACTCGAATACTATCCCTATAGTTTGGTGTTATTCCCGCAAATGCTTAGTCAGTATTACCTAGTGAAGTGTAAAACACGAATAACATTTTTTAAAAAGCCAATAAAATTGAAATACTCGATAAAATCACGAATTAGAATATAGGAAGACGCAACATTTGTGCTCACTCAAACAAATTAATGATTATAATAGTTTCTGATTTTTGTACCTTTTTTTGTGTCCAAACATATTATTTAATGCTTTTAATAATTACTGTATTTTTAAAATATTTTTATATACTTTTACTTTATATATATAACTAACAACATTAAGGAGAATTAACTTGAAACTAGACACTTGTGAATTAATATCTAAATTGTACAACTAATTGTTAAACTATGCCTATCTCAACACAGATTCTTCTAGTGAGACAGGCATAGTACAACCCAAATTGTATACCTACTGTATATGAATAAGAAATAAAATAAATAAATTTATACAATTTCGCGTATGTTATTATTTTAGTAACAATTTTATATGTACTATATATCAATTCAAATATGGTCACCTTGAATAATTTTCATAAATGATCATGTTTAATTGTACTCTTTGAATTTCCCACTTCGGTCAAATATTATTTTTGTGTCATGCCTGAATGTTTGTATTGTTAAATACTAGAAGATAAGAATTAGACTCCGTTCCGGCCCGTTGCAAGCACTGGGTGGCGGTT
>JADDOH010008008.1:0-21812 GCA_016648135.1 Agrypnia vestita | reverse complement strand
GCAATGTGTTCTCGTCTATAGGACGATCATAAATGAGATGTTATTTGATCGATAGGGTGATCAAATATACTTATTTATTATTAAGCAAAAAAAATATTTTTTTACAATGCTAACCTATACGTAAG
Source organism: Agrypnia vestita (assembly GCA_016648135.1). Taxonomy (NCBI): domain Eukaryota; kingdom Metazoa; phylum Arthropoda; class Insecta; order Trichoptera; family Phryganeidae; genus Agrypnia; species Agrypnia vestita. The sequence continues at coordinate 21,687 of JADDOH010008008.1, read as the reverse complement.
CATATTTATATCTTATTGTGAAATGATACGTAAGAAAAAAAAATCTTTTCGTAATCGATTTATATTTCAATCACTTTTTTATATGTTAAATTTTACCATCTTACACGCTTTACTTGGATTATAATAAAATGTATTAAAATAGTAACAAATGTAAAAATTATCAAATATCTTCTTGAGCGGCCTCATGTCCGAGTAGGCCATTCAACCCTTAACATCGCCATTGTTATCCATTCTGGTCTTACAGAATTGTCTTCACATTATTCAGCCATTATTTAAATATTAAATATTTCTAATAATATAGTACCCCGACTTTACAAAATATAAGGGGGTAGCGTTATTTTCATTTCCCTTCCTTCCTCATGAAGATTGTTGCCAATCGATTGTTTGATTCTTGAGGTTAATCGATTTTCGATTTTGTACTTTCTTATACTAAAAAACGAACCAACTTGTATGTTATCATAATAGTAAGAAATATCCGCCTATTCCAATTAAGTTAAAATCAGCTGAGGTTTGAACATTTGACTCTTATAAATAACAATTCTACATATTCATCCTTGTAAGTATATTTCTTTACCACTCTTTTTAATTTAATAAATAATCTATTTAATATTTATTAAATAGAAATGAAATAAAATGTATTTAATATGATATGAACGAGTATTATACTCATATTATACGTGATTTTAATACAATTTATTTCTATCTATATATTCATAGCATCTTTTTGGCGGTATACGGAGAAGCGGCCGTAGCCACATGCGTTAATCGGCCGGTTCGGGTTTGGTGGCCCGGGGCTCAAGCCCCGTCTCCGGCCGTTTTTTAGCTGTGAATTCGAACGAAATTACGGACATTACGTGTAAGTGTACAAGTAATTTATATTGAAATAAATGTACAATAAATGTACATTCACCCTGTAGTTTCGTAACAGAACCTTCGACATTGAACTTACAACTGTATCCTTGTTTATTTTCAATTCCCAACCTTACTGTATAGAATTCGTTAATGCGTTTAGAGAAACTGCATAATACAGAAATTACCTGTGATATCTACAAATTGGAAATAGGTAGAGCCAAATTATATCCAGTTGAGATTAACCAATTTGTGCTTGATATATATTTGAAAAACAAATTGGCCATACATAAAATTTGTCGGTCTTGGATATATTTATAAGTTTACGCTTTTTAGATTCATGTTAGTCAATATCCGATATATGCAAATTTCCGTATTTTATTTTCTTAAAACAATATTGTACATATTTCTCCCATGACACGTGACGTATCTACATTTTTTTAACGTAACAAGATATGAAACACGAGTAGTGAAGTAAACTATTTACCTCACAAAAAACACCCAGGCTTGATTAAATCACATAGATTTATTATAATCTTACAATCATTCTAGCAAGATTTACGAAGAAAAATAACGTTTCAAATATTAGGCACAATAAATATCCTTTTAATTAAATTTACAATTTGTGCAACTACTTATCTATTAAAATCATAAAAAACTTTTGAACCTTATTTTTCTTCTTCACATTATGCAAAATATTTGAGTACAATATTAAAAAATCGTACTTTTTGTCAATTTAGTAGTAGATACCTTAGCGTATTTTAAATTTTACATTTCTACTCAAAAGTCTTTGTTGTGTTACCTACTTTTTTAAATAATAATAGTTTTTTTATTCATATACTATTTTTTGTCTTGTACTACACTTCCTGTACCTGAGGAAGTGTAGTACTAAGCTGCCTAACTAAGGATTACCTGTTTGAAGGCAGTCGACAATTTACATAGCAAAAAGGGTTAAAAAATGTTATTTAGTATACATTACAATAATTTTTTAAATGAACAAATATTTAATAAATTTAAATTTGTTAAAATAACTAGTATACAATAAATTTTTAAATATAACAATACATTTTTAAATGAACAAATATATAATAAATTCAAACTTGATAAAATAATTAGGAACAGAAATAATTTTAATTCATGCATAAATGCGCCTGCTTATTTTACTTGAAAACTTATAGTTGTAGCCGTAAACCTTCAAAGAAGTAGCCCGTGTGCGTCTGATGGTGCCAAGATGATATAATGTAATATATTCCACGTTGACAATGAAAAATTCTCCATTCTTGTGAAATGTCATCGCTCCATACAAAAGCTTCTTCAAGTGGCTCGACAATGGACACAATGCCGTGCAAAATGAAAAATACTAACGTTTGACTTGGATTTCTATAGAGGATGAAGGAATCCGATATCGTAAATCTATTCAAAGTGATCACTGAAGTGAGAAGAAGTATAATGCATTGCTAAAATGTTATGAAAAAATCCATTTCCACACTTGATCATTACGATAGAATTTTTTTTTTATTAAGTGGATAGGTAGATTTATCTCAAAATTTTTGAGATGTTGATTCTTAAAAAATAGGCAGTAAAAATATTCTTAATTTTTTTTAAGCTTTTAGAGTAACTGTACCTTATTACACGAGCTTCTTTTAATGATTTCGAGACAATAGGTCAATTGTGGGAGATCAATAAAAGCAAAGGCACCAATATTTAAAAAATAAAAATAAATGTCTTGAATGCAGCCACCGAGGATTTGACTTCCACAAACATGTTTCTTATAAGTTTATAGGCTATTTTTCCTATGAAATCTCGAATAGTACAGTACATATTATTCAGTATTCAGTACATAGATAAATTAGTACTCCCCGATGATTGCATTAAATTTTTTTGGACATTGCTGCCTTTGTTTTTACACTCCACAATTTATACGTTCAAATATATTTGCATATATCGATGGATGCGAAGCAGAAATTTGATGGAGAATTACTACGATGAAAGTTATTTTGACTCAATTAAATTATGACCATTGGTCAAGAAATTTGGTCAAATTAAACATTTTTACCTTCAAATAAAATAACTCTTTTTTTAACACCACTTTATTGAGTTATAACCAACTATTTTCGACTCATAGATGAGAATTCATCAGAGTTGAATTTTAAATAATCAAAAACAGAATCACAAACAATCAAGAAAACATTAAGGGAAGAAAGAAACAAAACGTCATCTGTGGTTATTGATTTTTGTGATTCTGTTTTTGATTAGTTAATATTCAACCCTGATTTTGTCTCAGCTGTGAGCTGAAACAAGTTGGTTAGAACTCAATAAAGCGGTGTTAAACAAAGAGTTATTTTATTTAAAGATATCATTTCCCACCACAATGTGTTTGCTTCTTGTGAAAATTTAAACATTTTTATATCAGCACTAAAAAAAAATCTTTAAAATTGTTTAAAAGACATGTCAAAATTTTTATGTACATAGTTTAGAAGATAACAAGATAATACTTTATAGATTGAAAATTGTCGATTTGAATACGTAAACGTATTCAAAATAACAATTTTTAAGTTAAGATAATAAGCAGTTTCCAAGGCAAATTTTACTGAAACGAATGTTATAATACGAGTAAACTGAGGAAAAGCTTCAAGTTTGTGTATACTGGGGTATTATGCCGTGTTGTTACGACCTTTCGGGCCGACGTTTCGGATCCCATTGCAGGGTCCATCATCAGGGCTGATGTGTTGTCTTGAATGTTGGTGTTGTGGTTAAGTATCGGCTTGCAATACCGTGCCTGAAGTGTAATGTGTGTTTGTAATTGTGTTGTATGTATGATTCATCTGTTGTCTGATCAACTATCTCTCGGAGTCTGCGACGAGAATGACTTTGAAGCGCCGGAGTTACAAGATGTTTGATTAATTGAGACCGTCCGACTGCTATTAAGGTTCTATCGGATGCTTTGTAAGATTTAAGTGATCCTTGATAAGACGCGCATGGTGAATCTTAGCGTCCAAGATTTTCGGTTTCGAATGAAAAAAATGATGGCCGGTATCCAGAAAATGCTCAGCCAGTGCTGATTTTTCTGGATGACCGAGTTTGCATGCCAGTTTGTGCTCGTTGACCCTTTTGGAAATGGTACGCGCCGTTTGCCCCACGTATACTTTATCGCAGTCTTGACAATCGAGTCTATACACACCGTCCGTTTCTAAGCGATCTCGATCCTTTGCTGATCTCAACATATCTTTAATTTTGAAGTTGGCACCAAAAACTGTCTTAATGTCTCTTTTCTTGAGAGCTCTGGCAATTCTGTCTGTAACGCTTTGGACAAAAGGCAGAAAGGCGATGCCTTTGCACTCAGGTTCTGTATGTTTTTCAGGGCGAACAGACCTCGTACTTATGACGCGTTGTATCTGTCGCTTCTGGTAACCATTGCCTTCCAGTGCGTCGCTGAGTGTTATCATTTCCTCCTGTAGATATTCATCTTGGCATATCCTTTTGGCCCTCGTGGCCAAAGTGTTGATGAGACCTCTTTTTTGAGCAGGATGATGGTGGGAGTTCGCATGTAGATAACGGTTGGTATGTGTAGGCTTCCTATAAACTCTGTGTCCGAAACTCCCTTCGGCTTTCTTTTTTATTTCCACATCAAGAAAAGGCAGCACGTTGTCTTTCTCTATCTCCATGGTGAACTTCAGGTTCTTGTGTAGTGAATTAAGGTGTCCCAAAAAATCACCTAATTTGTCTTCACCATGCGGCCAGATTGCAAACACGTCATCGACGTATCTCCACCAGACCTTCGGAGTAAAGGATGCTGTGTCCAGTGCTGTTTCTTCGAATTTCTCAATAAAAAAGTTAGCAATCACCGGAGAAAGTGGATTACCCAAGGGGTAATCCACTTTCTCCGGTGATTGCTAACTTTCGATTTTGCTAATCACCGGAGAAAGTGGATTACCCCTTGGGTAATCCACTTTCTCCGGTGATTGCTAACTTTTTTATGGAGAAATTCGAAGAAACAGCACTGGACACAGCATCCTTTACTCCGAAGGTCTGGTGGAGATACGTCGATGACGTGTTTGCAATCTGGCCGCATGGTGAAGACAAACTAGGTGATTTTTTGGGACACCTTAATTCACTACATAAGAACCTGAAGTTCACCATGGAGATAGAGAAAGACAACGTGCTGCCTTTTCTTGATGTTGAAATAAAAAAGAAAGCCGATGGGAGTTTCGGACACAGAGTTTATAGGAAGCCTACACATACCAACCGTTATCTACATGCGAACTCCCACCATCATCCTGCTCAAAAAAGAGGTCTCATCAACACTTTGGCCACGAGGGCCAAAAGGATATGCCAAGATGAATATCTACAGGAGGAAATGATAACACTCAGCGACGCACTGGAAGGCAATGGTTACCAGAAGCGACAGATACAACGCGTCATAAGTACGAGGTCTGTTCGCCCTGAAAAACATACAGAACCTGAGTGCAAAGGCATCGCCTTTCTGCCTTTTGTCCAAAGCGTTACAGACAGAATTGCCAGAGCTCTCAAGAAAAGAGACATTAAGACAGTTTTTGGTGCCAACTTCAAAATTAAAGATATGTTGAGATCAGCAAAGGATCGAGATCGCTTAGAAACGGACGGTGTGTATAGACTCGATTGTCAAGACTGCGATAAAGTATACGTGGGGCAAACGGCGCGTACCATTTCCAAAGGGTCAACGAGCACAAACGGGCATGCAAACTCGGTCATCCAGAAAAATCAGCACTGGCTGAGCATTTTCTGGATACCGGCCATCATTTTGCATTCGAACCGAAAATCCTTGGAAAGCCTAAGAGTCACCATGCGCGTCTTATCAAGGAAGCACTAGAAATCTACAAGCATCCGATGAACATTAATAGAGATGTTGGTCTCAAATTAAAAACATCTTGGTATCCGGCGCTTCAAAGTCATTCTCGTCGCAGACTCCGCAGAGATAGTGATCAGACAACAGATGAATCATACATACAACACAATACAAACACATCATGACTTCGGCACGGTATTGCAAGCTGATACTTAACCAAAACACCAACATTCAAGACAACACATCAGCCCTGATGATGGACCCTGCAATGGGATCCGAAACGTCGGCCCGAAAGGTCGTAACAACACGGCATAATACCCCAGTAAACGCAAACTTGAAGTACAAAGTATTGTTTACTTGGATCCACAATTTAAATAAAATATTGGATCATTCGGTTGAAATTAAATGCCGCATTGAGCAAGCCCGTGCAACCTTTATCCGCACGAAAAAGATCATATGCAGTCATGATCTCAACCTCGGATTACGAATGCGGATGGTCGGTGTTTTCGGTATTATTTTATGGAAAGGAAGCTTACCGAACAATTATTGATAAGGCGACTTGAGGCATTCGAGATGTGGATCTACAGAAAAATATTAAAAATAAGCTGGATGGACAGAGTTACAAAATGAAGATATTATGGTTCAGATGAATAAAGAAAAAAAAATAGTTAAAACCAAAAAACTTCGATATCTCGGACATGAGATGAGATATCCAGAGAAGTACGAGACCAGCATCTCATAATACATGGAAAGATTTTCGGAAATGGGGGCCCTGGAAGAAGGAGAAAGTAATGTCTGAAAAACCTGAGACAATGGTTTGGCCAGTCTACTGTAGAACTGTTCCAGGCCGCAGTAAACAAAACTCGCATGGCCAACGTGATAGCCTACTTCCAAAGAAGAAGAAGAGCTCTTGTCATTTCAGTCGACTTGTAATAAAGATAATTATTTTTTGATATTCCATATAAGTTACTGTAGTGATAGTCCTACATTTTCCAGAAAATTATTCAGACGAATTAAAAATAATACAAACTTTAATCTCGCTTATAACGGTAACTGTCGATATTTTACCCAAAGAATAAAGAATATTTTTGATTTAAATTAAATGAAGAAGAATCCCTCACAGTTTTTGCTGCTACATACAAGAAACTCTGCATTATAATACTCGCAATGTTACAAATATAGACTGACAATATTTTAAAAATTACACAACTAAAATTATATGAAAGCAAGTATAAAATATGTAATTATGGCATTTTCAGGAATATTTTATATATTCTTTTAATAAAATTTCTTTTTGTCGTATTCAAGAACCTGGTTTTCATGATTTAGTTCAATGTAAACATGCAAACCGACAAATGTTGACATTTATCATTCAACAAACAATAAGTTCTATTCAAGTATCGCCAAGTTATTGATGCGTTGTGAACTCCATTCTCAAAAAAATCCATATTTATTTTTACTTGGAAAACAAACAGATAAGTAATAACAAAAAATTTATTAAGTATTTTTACATACAATTTTTCAAAGTATAGAAATATTATTTTTTTCTTAATAATTATAATAAAAAGTAACATTATACCCACATTCGGAAAAAGTGTCGAGGGGGGTTGATACAGTGAGTTGAAAATAAAATATTATACGAAGAAAGTACAATGCATGGTAAAAATAAAATATTCAGAATATTTTGAGTTTGTCCAAATTTTTCAGAATAGTATTGGATTTTTGTCACATCAGGGACATCATTAATCAATCAATATATTATAGATGTCTCACAGAGACGAAATTATATTTTAATGGGTCAGTAGGTATAGAAGTATTTGGGTGTACATAAGGCTTACGACCTATCATACGGCTGGCTTAAGTGATCACTGTACACAATGTAACGTTAGCCATTTCCACCCATGATAGAACACCATGTCTACTAAATTTTGGAAGTTGTATATATTTAAATTATACAGCATGTTTCGTTCATAGCGACCAAAGCTTTTTCATTCTCCTTAAATGACCACAGATGTCCTAATGAGACATCTATTTTTTGATTTTTTGGAGTTTATTAGCAATATCCTTTATATGTGTAATGAGATTCTTCCGAATTATTAGCGTTACAATAAAAAATGCCTGAAATATTATTTTAAATTTTTTAAACTCTTTTATGTCAGTTCTTTTATTTAGAAGTTTTAATTCCAGCATGTTACGAATTTACAGACCGACAGACGGACAGACAAAAAAAATAATTATAACATACCAACCGCGTCTTAGTCTAAGTCTTAGTCAAAGTCAGCGAATAACGAAATAAATATTGATGGATGGATGCCGATCGATAAAACGATCGCGATCCGAGTAAACGAGGGAGAGATCGGCCGCGCAGGCGCAGAAACGAGGATCTCGTTGCGCGTGTGACGATAACGAGCGCGCGGAATACACACATCACGCGCGGGACGAGCGCACCTGTAGAGGGCGGCCGCGCGGGAGGCACCACGATACATCAAAGGAAAGGATATTTTTCGGCACCAATTACTCGATGGCGATAATCACACGGGCGCGCGCCGCCGCTGCGCCGAGCAGCGCCCCGCCCCCGGCCCAGTGGCGTGCGCGAATGTTGATTGCGAAATTATGCAAAAGGGCAACGCGCCCGCGTGCGTACTCATTTTTGCTAAATATCGGAACGCACGAAACGGTCTATTTCTTCATTCATCCGCTTTATGCTTCCCGGCTACCTCGTCACGTGTCAATCAATATCGCATCAGTATCAAATTGTACAGATATGAACTAAACCCCTTCTTCAGACGAACGAGGGGATTGTGACAGAGCGTAAGTGTGCCCCCGTCGATTATATTTAAGGTACCTTTTACTACTCCCTTTCTTTTAACTCGTAGCGTCTGCTTGCTTGTCTGTCGAAAAAACTTTGGATCGATTTTTCACCCTTTTCCCGTAATCCAATCGAGCTGAAACTTTGCAGGCAGACTCATGGCAACGATAAAAATTTTCTAAAAAATTTTCATTAATTATAGTATAATTTTGAATTTTAATTTTTTTTTATTACTCCCTTTCGTAGCGACGCCCGACTCAAGCCCAACGCGTGGGGTAAGCGCCAAACCTGTTTCAACTAGTAAATGAGAAGGGTAGTATAATAAAAGCTTGGTTTTTATGGGTTAGTTTTTTATACCTTTAGTTTATACCTGATGGGTATTGTTCTATATACTTATTTAATTTGATGTAATATTTTTCTATTTTTTTAATATGTAACGTAATATGACCTTATATTTTTATATCTTGTATGTATTATATTTTTATACTTGATATTGTTTTTATATAAATATTAGTACATTTAAAAAAATTTACATGAAAAAGCCTATAGTGGGCGTGAACAAATAAATAAATACATTTATGCCATCGAGTTTTTTCAAGTAAAAATGTATTTTTGTAATAAAGTGCGACTTATTTAGTTATATACTAGGATATTACAACATTAAGAGTATTAAGTTGGACACTTTCATAATTATTTCTAAATTTACAAGCTTGTAGTAATTATTCTTAACAAGTCAAACGTATAGAAACCAGCCGTAGAATTGTACCGTGTACCAAGAAATTTTCGTTAGTTCATTTCTATATATTTAGTGGTTTGTGATTACCGTCTTCTTATGCTGTCATCTCCTATCGAAGGTTGGCGATCATTCTGGCGATTACACTTTATTTATCATCTCAGTCGAACATTTCAGTCGAGTCAAGTAACGCAACCATGAGATGCGGCGTCTTCCTACGCGTCTTTAACCACTTATTTTCCCCTGAATGATGAGTTGGTTTACACTTAATATTGGTCCTCTCATAATATGTCTGAGATATTCAAGCTTTCTTGTCCTGATAGTTCGCAGCACTTCTCAATGTGATCAACATCCTTAACCAACTAACTAACTTACCATCTCGCTGTTTTACCGCGGGGATAGGTAAAGAGGTTAGACACCATAGTGATCTGTCCTGATACACGACTATGCCTCACCCACATTCATGCGCCTTCTCTACCAAGTTAGTTTGTAGATTGTTGAGGTTTCTAAGATGATCATATTCCAGCATCGGGTTTAACTAGTCAGACAACTCCTCCACACCCGTCATCCAAAGCCATCAACACTCACTTTATATATTTTTATTACTCATCCTTCTTCAATTAGAGTTATCCTAATCTTGGGAAACTAATTACTGTGGATGGCGTGAATCATTTGTGACCGCACACATTTCTTGCTATTCTCTCCTCTCCATCCATTTATCATAATCAAACCACCTATGTGATAGGATGTGATGACCAAATTGACAAGACTTTTCTATAAAATACACGAGTACTCACCAAAATATATAAAAAATATGATGTGAGGCATATTTAAAAAGTCAAATAATATATATAAATGTTAACAGACAAAAAAGACAGCAAAATAAAATACTGAAAATGGTGTACGACTTAAAATACATGACACCAACTGCAAATATCTACCAAACAACATAACAACTCAACATCAATAACATAACAAAGATCGAAACCTTATACATACACTAACTAGCAAATGGCAAAAACCAAAAAATCAAGTCACAAAATAATATGAAACCCATAAACATTACACTAGAACATCTCAAAACTACCACATCAATCTTGCTAAAACAAAAACAGAACAATCGCGACAAATCTGCGACGGACTTAAACTGTAAAATGTCTTACCACAACAGACAAGATATCCAATTTTTTACAGATTTAGTTTATGCATAAATATTAATAAAAATTTAATATTCGTACACTCCTCGGGTATCTGATATATTTAAAAACAAAATTATTGGACGTTATTTCTCTGCGGGTGACTGCTGCAGATATCGTCGGTGCTTTGATACCGTACGGTTCATAGTGGCTAACTGTATATGTAAATATGCATAAAACCTGTAATATATTACCATTAAAAGAAACAGTATCAAATAATGACATACCGACACTAGCACCAACTGGGAATATATTTCCTTGCTGAAAATATGTTGCGCACAATCATGATTGCGAACTTATTCCGAAACATGTGTTAAAATAGTTAAGTATTCATTTTCTAAGCCAGTGCGTATGTGGTTCATCCTTAAATCAATCTCCCCACAACATAAAATAATAATTCAACAAATCGGTACGGCGCCGGCGGCGACGTCATCCGCGATGACTGAAAACGCGCGTCGAACTCGAGTGCGCATATTGCTGAAAAGTTTTGGGACGCCAATAACTAAATAATGCTAGCCTAACAAACAGTCTTTAACGGGGTCAATTTTCCGGGAAAAAATAAACTTTTGCGTGACATGAACTATTATACCGAAAACATTTTAACTAAGACGATGGGCCAAAAGCAACTTTTCTCCTAATAAATTAAACAACTTTTTTTGCACTCATTATTGTTTTTATTCAATAAATACCTAGTTTGGAATTTTTAGATGACAAGTAGGTATATACCTAATTTTTGAAATTTTTTATACATATAAGGAAAAAATTTAAAGCTTAACTTGGCTTAGTGAATAGGGTTAAATTTTTAATATTGTTACAAATTCCTTCCTAAATTAGCAAACTTGATCGTGATGTCAAGTTGAAAATTAACAATTTTTTTTTACATAAATTGGTATCTTAAGAGTGTTTCCACCGTATCCTGAAAAAACAAATGGAAAATAAAACAAAAATGTTCAAAGCTGCATTTAAACTGCTATATTACATTGTGCTTCACGTTTATTGTATATCAAATCCCCAATAATAGTAATTTCGAATGTTCGTCCGTAACTTCCTCTACAATAGCTAATCTTATACCGTTTTCAAAATTTGTATGATAGCTGATCTCATTCTGTTTTCAAAATTAATATGATTTTATGCTTTTTAATAAAACACTCGGAATTAGATTTTTTTTTAAATATATATTTTTTTAATATTTCAGTTTCATAAAAATTAAAACAAATAAATACAACCACTACTATACCGCATATGTCGTTAGTATTAATCATTAATAAAAATGTATAATTCTCTATGTAACATTGCTCGCCCAGCAGCAGTTTTATTTTATTTTATTTTATTTAATTTGGTCATCCAACAGGGAGACACAATTGTATGGTCAGGGAGGGGGACGAGTTTCTAGTATCTGCCTCACCATATGACGATACTCTTCATATTTAGTGTTAAAAATATCTATTGAATTTAAGAGGTAATTGTAATCTGAGCATATGAGAGGGTTAAAACTGAAATTTTTTATTTGTAGTATAGTATTTGTAAATAAATGGCAGAATAAACATTCTACAAATCTAAAGATGATTGACTTCTGAGTGTATCTCCGTGTATGTAGGGTACTGAAATTTATCTCATCGTGAAAAGTCAATACAGAACGGGGTGTAAGTACCTACCCAAATCGCCAGAATTATTTGATTTTACTATTCAAATAAATATTTTACAATGAACTCACGTAAAGACAAAGAATACTATGAATCATACAACTTCAACAATAAAGAAGTACAATTTATTTTAGTCTCTTGACTTTCAATATCTAGCAATTGGGTGTGGGCAGTTTTGGAGAACATTGATGAAGACAATCATCGTAATTGTCCGTAATTCACTTAGTTCCTTCAATTACAAAGCGAGAAAGTGCCCGATGCATTATTTCAGTCGTTAAACGTGCAAATACATAGCATTATATTATCTATGTTACGATAATACGGAGGACATTGAGTTGATTCGAAAGAGAAGAAAAATTACTCTAGAGAGCGAATGCTTTATTTATAATAGAAAAAAAATGCATCTCATGAGCCCAATCGCATTTCGATATTAGACGGGTTACTGGAAAATAATTTAATTTCTGTCATAAATAAATGATTCGTCTGTTATTTAAAAATCATCGTTCATGGTTTCATGATCTACGACAATGGGGAAAATGAAAATTTGTGCTATTGAGTGTTACAATGAGGCACTGAAAACGCTTGTAAAGAATTATGGAATATTCTGTATATAATTTTCTGGGATATTCTGCTGTATATGTATGACCTCTCTGGCCGACGTTTCAGATAACATTGCAGGGTCCACATCAGTCCTGATGATGTACCCTGCAATGGGATCCGAAACGCCGGCCAGAAAGGTCACATATACGCGGCAAAAAATTTTCTAAACGGCCGTGAAAATCTGGGAACATTTTTAAGAATTATTGATTCCCGTCTCCAAGATATCTATGGCAAAGGCATTAATGAACTTCCTTTAAAATAGCAAAAATGCATCGACAACAATAGCGAATAAATTAAATGTATACGTTTCGTAAAAAAATGGTTGGTTTTTTCGATATAAAACTGCTATTTCACAGGTAAGGACCAAATATATGATTGATATTTCTAATTTTAATCAGTAACACTCTAGGATCCTCGGGAAAATACACTTATTACACTCCATTCCACCGGATATCTCGCCTTAACGCTGTCGTATCTTATCATAGTGCAAATTCCTATTTAATAATTACAAGTAAATAATAAAGTATGAAAACCGCCATGATTATAATGCCATTAATGATACATTCTAAGCAAAATTAGGTATTAGAATATTCTATAACCAAGAAATACTGAACTGAACTGATAATCGAATTTATGAGAAGTGACAATTTATAACAAGTGTTTTAGAATGAATATGCTAAATTCGTATAATATTGCGTATTAGCATACGAAATTACCCGACTTGTCCGTCTGGGTAAAATGACAACAATGACCATTAGTTTGTGAAGTGAGGCGTGCGTCCAGCGCCAACTGTTGCGGGCAGATCATGTTTTACGCTTCAAAGGTAGTTCGCTAAGCTTTAGATTAGTCAATGGCTTGACTAATGGACTGTAATATCCTTTATACAATAAACAAAACAAAAAACATTCACGAAAGCAGCTGCCAGTACATCGAAGCTCAGGTCTCACTTGTAGCGCCAGTCGGCACTTAAAACAGGACAGACGCTCCCAACACATCGAATATTAACGCAAAATATGTTCACGGCGCTTTCTAACTAATTTATACAACTTTTATTTATTATTCTTCAAAAAGTGTATACGTAAACATGCAAATACATACGCTACAATAAACACAAGCTTCATTAATTCATAACCTAACTAAAACTTACACAACACGTATATTTTCGGAGCTTTATTTTAAAATTGTGTTCTCCATTGTACATTATGTTTTTTAAGTTTATTATCAAATTTACGAAAAAACTTGCAAATAATACAAACAATATTTTTAAAAATCTTTTATTTTAATTAATCAGATTTATGTATGTGTATAATACAATAGGCGATTACTTGGATTAATTTATAATATAATATAGTTTTCATATGAAGTTATTAATAATAATATGGTTCTTTTCATTTTTTTAATATGTCGTCAAATCTATCAAAAAAGTAGATTTGACGAGAGAATAAAGACATAAATAAAATAATTTTTAAGTTTAATAATGAAATTTTTATGTGTCGTAGCGCCTAAATTAATTTTTTATTAATAAATAGTGAATTGGTACACTCACGAATACGAATGACACATGATACTTTGTTGGATTAGCAAATTTGACCAGATTCGTTAGCAGAGGAATTGGTGTTTATTCGTTAATTTAAAAAATAACTTTACATGCAATATATTTTAAGTTACTTATAATTTCAGTTTAAAGTTAAGATAAGTAAAATAAGCGAAATTTTAATTTAATGCTAAGAAAGAAACTACATAGTTCATTGTATGTTTTCGCATCTCAATACACTTGGTATTAAAATATGTACCTGTTATGTAATAAGTTGCCTTCGTTTCTGATAATATGAGTTATATAAGGAATATGTCAAACTATTTTTCAAGGTATATTGTCTTTTTTTATATTTTAATTTAATGTTTTTTTTAATTCAGATGTGGCGAAATTATTATATAATGTTTTATATGTTTTTAAAAATAATTTCGAATTGCTGTCTATCTAATCCTTTTAGCCAGTCTGTCAGTTATTTTCTGAATTGATACTTGTTTTTAATTTTTATCTCTTGTACTTGTGTGCTTCAAATGTGAAATAAGTGAGTCAGTTTTATTGTCGTGTGTTTCATTTATATTCAATATCCTAGACTGTCTGAATAGTGGTTCATATTCGTGTTGGTGATCTTTTCTGTGTATAATTCTGTATTAGTATTGCTTTTTTTTGTATTTTTTATTTTTGTATCCGCGAGAGAGGCGTTCTCTGGTCTTCATTTTGAAGAGGGAAAGTATCACGGGAGGCAAGTAAGTTCCATGAGGGAACGAGAGGCTTTGGTTAAAAAGGTAGAAAGCCATCGGAGACTGAGCGGGCTTGGGGCTCTAACTCCCCCCAGGCTTGATGCCTGGGGTGTACTTATAAAAGAAGAAGAAGTCTATCTAGAAAATGACTAGTTTAACTACGCAATAAATGAAATACAATGATACGAGAATTAACTTCGTGATATTTTTACTACTTCATATCTGTTATTTAATAGGACCCACATTGGGTCTTACATCGTTAACCTCGACCAAAAGATTTAACCATGGAATTATAGAATACTAGATTTCATTTCGCGACTAATAATTACGACTCTAAATATTTTTGCTACTAGGCTCCCTTGATTGTTAGGATGCCCTATCTACCAGGGTCATCTTAGTGCTTGCCGTGAACAGGAGGACGATTTATAATAAAATACAATAAAATGCTTTATAATATTAATTTAACATTATTACGACATTAAATGCAGACTGCATCTAAACCATTTTGATTTGATTAGGATGCCCTATCTAGCAGGGTTATCACAATTGGCAGCCGTGACCAGAAGATTGAAATGAACTATATAATAATAAATTCAACTCGCGGAAATTATCCTACGACATTATAATATATTCTTAAAACTGAATTCATCTTTTGAACATCTATAAATATTTAGTTTATTAAACAAGACCCCCCTATCTAGCAGGGTCATCTCAAACTATCGTTAATATTTATGTAAAGTTATTATTCATTCAGTTAACAAATTAAGATATTTTACTTTAACTTAATTAAAAACTTATTCTAACTAATCACCTACCTACCTATCATACGGCTTTTCCTCTTCCACACCTAATTCCAAACTTCTCCTGTTTTTTCAACCTGATCCTATGCCTCTATCATTCATTTCAAAATTGAGAATATCTAATTTTTTATGGTGAATGCATATTTATTAGTCATTATGTAGTGTTAGTGTAGTAACTAAAATGTTAAGGTTACTGAGGGCCGATTGCATCAACTTCGATTATAGTAATATTTTTAGGCGGATAACTCAATAATTCATAGTTTAAACGCACGATTACTTTAAACCATGTTGATACAACCGACTCTTAAAGAAATGTAATAAAATGTTTAATATTTTCTAATTACATTTCCATAGTTCTGAAAGATTAGATTTTCGACAAATCAGTTTCATGAACGCGAATCGCCGATTGGTGGTATCTGGCGCCGGGCGGGGGGCGTACAATATTGTTTATATCTGCAAGTGTGAATGAAGCTAAGCAAATCGTTCTCGCCAGCGACACCATCGAACAAAGTTTAACATAGAATCTAATTTTTTTTATTAAAAAAAAGCGTATTCAAAATTAGGTATGAAATAGTGACTTGGATAAGGGCTATCTAGTTTTTGCATTTGGCTACTTCCTGCGGTCATTTTTACGTGCAAGGAACTGAAATATGAAGAGTAACACGTACCGAAACTCTCAAACACCTTTATGTTAAATCTCATAGAGTGTAAAAATAAGTATTTCGTGCAATTTGAAGGTCCTAGATCTACAATAAGAGGTCTGCTGCAGGTATAATTTGTGCGCTTCTTGAGAAATTGTAGCCTTATAAGTATGTTTATTAGAATTTATATGTATAAAATATAGAAGCGCCTGTGTGTTTTTGAGTTATGGATGAAAAACGTATATTTGGAAAGCATCTTGCGAGTATTTTGAAACTATCACTGATTTCTAAGATACGATATCAACGCATTTATATGACTTTTACGGGAAAAAATATGTTTCGCTTATAGTTGATAAAAAATCTACAAAATTGCATATTTACTCAAATTTACTATTTTAGGGGGTTGGGGAAATAGGCGCTACATACATTAATCTCAAAATTTTCGTAATTTCCATTAACATAGCAAAATTAGTTTTAGTTTTTTTATTTTATTGTTATCACTATATTTCACAGGTGTTTAATTTAAATATCTTAAAAAACTGCAGATGTAACATGTGTATTATATATATTACGTATCAACAAAACTACCACATTACATTTATTATAATTTCTCACAATTAATTGTATAATTTCTTTAAAAAAAATTCTATTTTGTTTTTCCCTGTTTCATTTTATGGTCTGTTCAGTAGTTTATTGTAATAGTTTGGTAATTATGTACTGTTTGGCTCGGTCTCCATAGAAGTTGTTAATTTTTTCATTTCTAGTTTCTTTTTCGTTATTTGTAGTAAACGCAGTTCTTCGGTTTAAAAAAGTTCCGTGATTATATCCCGGATGTAACTTTATGTATATTCTATATATATATATATATATATATATATATATATAAGAGTAGCTTGTTGGTCCTGTGGTTAGGACTCTCGCCTCGTGATCCAAAGGTCGCGGGTTCGAACCTCACTCCAGACCAGCAAGTTACTCCTATTTTCATAGCACAAGCGTTTAGCTTAGTTTGAAAATAGTAAGATATTGATGTGACACGTATTCCGTGTTCGCATTTCTATTTAAAAAAAAAAAACATTAAGTTATATATATAACTTACTTATTAATTGATTCATCATATTTTTTTATGCACAGAAAGTATTAATAAAAAGATAGTTGATTGATATTTGAAATGTTATACGACATTTCGGATGTACTTTATTAGTAATTAATCAATTATTATTTTTGTTAGTGCTATATAGGTAGGTATATAGTATTGTGTGCGCTATGTTGACAAATTGGAAAGTACCGCTTGAGTTGTACAGCCCGTTTTCATTTAATTTTTTTACACATATATATTAAGAAATATTTTTTTAAATCTACATAATTATCATAAACCTTTATACTGTATCATTTATCGCCCGTTGACAGGAAGGCAAAGTTTATAAGTAGTCATGGTAATTTATTAATTATAGGATGTACCTATATAGGTATTTAGTAAAAAAAAAAAAAAAGTACAGGTTTTTACAATATTCTAAATCCCCGTGACAAATCTTTGCTTATGTGTAGTAAGTTTGTGTATACGCCACATGCATATCACAAATGTTTAAATTAGTTTAATTGAAAATCATTAAAGAATACACTTGAAAAATATTTGAAACTTCTTTTTAAGTTTAAGTTATTGTATAACTGCAGAGTTATTGGAATTACTAAAAGATTTTGTGTTTGGTGCGTTTATTTATTTATTGGGTGATGTATTTCCGCACAATGTGCCTACATTTGCGTAAATGCAAAGTTTAATTTAAAAAATTGTAGTTTAAATATTTTGGTAATTTAATTCTATTAAATATTTTTTCACTGTCCTTTTAGTGTGTCTTTATTATAGTTATTTATCTTTTCATTGCGGGATCTGTAGCCATTATAGAATATTCTACAAATAATTGATATATAATTTTTACATGATTTAAATATCCACGAGATATTTCTTATATTTCTTATGAAGTACATTATTGTCTTCATTTTAGATATTTGAATTCATTGGTGCATTTAACGTGAGAGCACTTACAATTCCTTTTAGGGTTCCTATATCTACGAATACCTACATTAAATCAAAGATTTCAAATGGATTATTTATTTATGTAATCTCTATAGTACAATAGTTAAAAGTGATGTGATAGCGGGTATACTACTAACAGAGATCGAAAATATAAGACAAATATAAGAAAAATACTGTTCAAAAGTTATCAAAAATATATCAATTAGGCCATAAAAAAGGGAAAATGCAGAGAAGATGAAAATATAGCACAGGAGTGGGAGTGAGAGGAAGAAGGGTGAAGAAACTGGGATAAAGGTTAAAGAGTATGTGTATGTGGCGATAATGGGGTGTGTATGTTTGTGTAGATTATCTGTTAGGGTCTCTATCCAATGAAAACACTGAAATATGTGATACCGATCCATACATTATATATTTTATATATTGTGATTATTGGAAATAATTAGGTACTAGGCGACCGAGTGGAAAATGTGTCGTATTTTTAGGTAAAAAATACCCGAGAGTTTTAAATGGTGGATTTATTTACAAGAAAAACTTAGTTAATTTTACTGTAAATCTATATAAACTATGTCTTGGTCAGGACCGTAGATGTCTCTAGCATAATTCATTCGAATATATTAATGAAACTGATTTAAAACAAATATACAACATTCAAAAATTTGATAATGTGTGGATGTTCTTACGGTGGAATTGGTGTATGTTGCATTGTGTAAAGTGACCGCTTAAACCAGCTCATACAGGTTACAAGCCCCTGTAAATACTTCAATACATGTTTCCCATATAAATAGCTTCGTCTCTGTGAGACTTCTGTAATTTATCTTAATTAATAATTTTACCGTATTTTCTTTATTAATTTTACAAAAGTGTTATAAAAAATATTAAAATCGTATTTTTTCACATTTAAATACTTACGGTGAATCGCGTCTCAATTGTAAAAAAATATAATAATAAAACGAATTGCGTCGGATTAATATTAAAAAGAGAATAAGTTTATAAATAAATAATGAAATAAAACAATCAACTTTGTTTTTTTCCACTTATATTTAAGCCACTTGTTTCACTACATGTTTCGGAAACGTCCGTTTCCTTCATCAGGTGAATTAAGACTGAGGTATGTAGGAATGGTTGTCTGGTGTGTGTGTTGTGGATTCGGTAGAAGTGGAGGGGGTATCTAAGTGGTGGGAGATCGGGAACATTGTAAGAAGGGGTGATGTGAAGGGTTGTATTTGATTATGTATGTTATTTGTTGTGTTTATGTTTTTATGAATTTCAAGTGTTTCTAAATTATTTTGTTTAAGGCCGTATGTCTGTTTATGTAGGATGTGTATTTTTGTATTGCTGAAAGTGTGGTTATTTTCTATAATGTGATTGGCGTATTCTGAAAAATTGTGATTTGTGAGGCACCTTTTATGTTCTTTAAATCTTTTTTCAATTGATCTGCCTGTCCTACCTATATATGACATCTCACAATCTCCACATTCTAGTTTATAAATACCACTGCAGTGTAATTTGTTAGGATTTTTAGATTTACTATTTTTCAATTGTTTTTCGATTGTATTGTCAGTGTAGAAAGCTGGTTTTATATTATTTGGTAGTTTTCTGGTAATATCGTATGATATTGTATCTATATAAAGTATTTTTCGCCAATTATTGTGTGTGTCTTTGGTAAAAGAGTTGTATATATATTTTTTTATTATGTTTCTTTGGATTTTTTTATTTAAAATTTTTTGTATTGTATCTATTTTTGTATTGTATCTATTGTATCTACCAAAGACACACACACAATAATTGGCGAAAAATACTTTATATAGATACAATATCATACGATATTACCAGAAAACTACCAAATAATATAAAACCAGCTTTTTACACGGACAATACAATCGAAAAACAATTGAAAAATAGTAAATCTAAAAATCCTAACAAATTACATTGTAGTGGTATTTATAAACTAGAATGTGGAGATTGTGAGATGTCATATATAGGAAGGACAGGCAGATCAATTGAAAAAAGATTCAAAGAACATAAAAGGTGCCTCACAAATCACAATTTTTCAGAATACGCCAATCACATTATAGAAAATAACCACACTTTCAGCAATACAAAAATACACATCCTACATAAACAGACATACGGCCTTAAACAAAATAATTTAGAAACACTAGAAATTCATAAAAACATAAACACAACAAATAACATAATCAATAATCAAATACAACCCTTCACATCACCCCTTCTTACAATGTTCCCGATCTCCCACCACTTAGATACCCCCTCCACTTCTACCGAATCCACAACACACACACCAGACAACCATTCCTACATACCTCAGTCTTAATTCACCTGATGAAGGAAACGGACGTTTCCGAAACATGTAGTGAAACAAGTGGCTTAAATATAAGTGGAAAAAAACAAAGTTGATTGTTTTATTTCATTATTTATTCATAATGGATTTCCACAAGGTAAACGCCGTAACATTCAATTACTTATCAAGTGCCAGTACGGCAATCAAG
Organism: Agrypnia vestita; assembly: GCA_016648135.1. NCBI lineage: Eukaryota > Metazoa > Arthropoda > Insecta > Trichoptera > Phryganeidae > Agrypnia > Agrypnia vestita. Next base: position 781 of record JADDOH010008008.1, on the reverse strand, counting down.
GCGAAAGTGTACAAAAAACTCCACATTAAATACAGACTTACAGTTTTAAATATATATTTCTTACAAAATTGTTTACGACACAAAGTGATACCCAAACATGTGAACATTTTTACAAACTTAAAAAGTGCTACAGCGTCAATATCTATTGAAAAAACAAAAGTAATATGGATTAAGGATGAAATTAAAGACATGTTCATTAAAAGAAATAATATAAAACTTTACTTAAAGTATCTTCATACAGAGCTTATAAATATTTTACATAGTGTAGAATGGGATTTATTCGATGATAAAGTTCGGTTATACGGGAGTGCAAGTGCGTTTAAGAAAAAAGAAATATTAGATAAAAAATTAAAATCACTCATTAAAAATAAAAATAATAAAGTTAACAAATCTTATAATAATATACATACTAATCCCGATTCCAATATTCCTACAAAGTTTTATGATCGTGTAGTTAACTTATCTCAACACACATTTAAACAAAAAGAATTAAACCTCCTCTCAAAAGGAATGAAATACAATATCCCGAGAAAAAATATAGAAAAATCTTTGGAAATATTAGCTGTCGATACTGAAACTGCCGTGTACAGAAGAAATAATGCGATTAAATACACCTGTGCAGAGACAATAAAAAGTTTTATAAAAAAGTTTAAAATTAAAGATTCTTATTTACATGAGATACAGACGGTCAAAAACATAAAACAAGTGCTAAATGATCAGAATCTAACATTCACTCGAGCTGATAAAGGAAACTCCATCGTGATCATACCAACAAAAGATT
>JADDOH010008007.1:0-20097 GCA_016648135.1 Agrypnia vestita | reverse complement strand
CGACGCTACTCGACGGCTCAGCCGTTGGCTATTTTTATGACGTTAATTTTTAAAATTTAAAGAAGTTCTAAGGAATATAGTTTCAGGGAAAGTAAAACCGCTAATTGTGCTTACTGTAAAAATAAATATTTTATCATTTATTTGTTTACGCATATTATAGGCTTTTACATATTGTTTTATACAGTTCTTTCTATATATAATAAAGAAAGAAGTAGGTATACACAAAAATATCAGGTGTAGGCAGTAAAATATAAATATAAACTACATATATAAGCAGTGAAAGTATCGGGTATAAGCATTAAAATATGTGTATAAAAATTAAAAATATAAAGTACAAAGCAATGTGTGTATAAAAAAATATATTAGATACACATTATTACATGTGTACAGGGTTATTTGTAAAACAATAATAACCTAGCAGGACTATATTCCTGCCTTGATTATGAGTATTATTTTTTGTAAAACGTTGGACTATCACTACACTAACTCAAATCGATTACGAAAAATTCATTCGTTTCAATACAAGTTAAATAAAATTATAAAAACTTTTACATTTATTTATTATCTATAAATTTATAAATAAATACATAATTTAAAAATACTTTACATTTGAGATGTTATCTAGAAATTTATTGAAGAATACATCTTTCAAAGTCAGACTTTCACTTTGTGGTGATATTATTATTAATAAATAAATATATCTGTATTATTTGTCAACTTTAGTTTAAGGCTCAATTTGAGAAAAGGAACATTGTTCCCGAAACATGTAAAAAAACCAATAAAAAGTGGTGTAAACAAAATTATAATAGATTTATTTTTTTATCTATAAAGTTGAAAATAGGGAATTTATAATAAAAATTAATTAAACCTAAATTCAAGATTATATTACATATATAATAATTAATGTTGGACTCCTGAATAAGGACCATAGTTAGGTATAGAAAATTTTATTCCCTACAAGTGTGTTTATCATTTATATGCTAAAGTTGAAAAGTAAGGAAATAACACAATAATTAAATTTTAGCATCCCTTTTCAGGTAGATATAAGAAGTTGAGATCGATCGAATAAATATTGATTTTAGAAAAATATCTAGCCGGCCTGTTAATTAATAATAGTTCAATAAAAAATAAAATAATTAAAACAGAATTGTTTTATTTTATACAGCGTAAAATTGGGAATTCACCGAATCGTCGCACGTGATGACATCACAAAAAATCAAGTAAAAAATAATAGATAATAGCTTATTGAGCCTATCTCGCCCTACGCATGTATTCAAATTTCAAATTTCTAGTCATAGTTCGTGTACACAGATCTGCACTCTATGGTAGTGTACTTTAGAGTTGAAATGAAATTACCCGTCGAGCCGTCTATGACGTCTATGGCATCTACAAGTCGACAGCGAGAGAAATAAACGGAGACGTTTTGTCTTGCTCTCGCTCGTTGCTTTGCATTGCGTTAATCTCGAATCGTCCACCGACCACGGCGTCCGCTGTCCACCGTCTACGAATTCAACTAGTCCATGCGATAAACGTAAACGGTCGACGCGTCGATGCAACGTCAACGGTTGATTTCAACTAGTCCGTCCATTCAACGCCCATCCCTAGAATATAGTTTCAGGGAAAGTAAAACCGCTACTTGTGCTTACTGTAAAAATAAATATTTTATTATTTATTTGTTTACGCATATTATAGACTTTTACATATTGTTTTATATAGTTCTTTCTGTATATAATAAATAAAGAAGTAGGTATACACAAAAATATCAGGTGTAAGCAGTAAAATATTAGTTCAATGAAAAATAAAATAATTAAACAGAATTGTTTTATTTTATACAGCGCTAATTGGGAATTCACCGAAACGTCGCACGTGCACATCGCACAAATCAAGTAAAAAATAATAGATAATAGCTTATTTAGCATATCTCACCCTACGCATGCATTCAAATTTCAAGTCTCTGTCATAGTTAGTGTACATAGTCGTCTACTTTAGAGTTGAAATGAAATTACCCGTCGAGCCGTCTATGGCGTCTACAAGTCGGCAGCGAGAGATAAGAGAGAAATAAACGGAGACGTTTTGTCTTGCTCTCGCTCGTTGCTTTACACTACGTTGAATCTCGAATCGTCCACCGTCCACGGCGTCCGCCTTCCACCGTCTACGAATTCAACTAGTCCATGCGATAAACTTAAACCGTCGACGCGTCGACACAACGTCAACGGTTGATTTCAACTAGTCCGTCCATTCAACGCCCATCCCTAGTATCGAGTACATCGGGAAAATATCATAATATCATAGGAAAATATATCGACGACCAAAAAAAAGAAGGTCGCCAAGATAAAATGAAAAAGGTAACCAAAAAAAAGGTCATCAAAAATAAAATGAAAAAGATACCCAAAAAAGGTGGCCAAAAAAGTAACCAAGAAAAGGTATCGATACTTGCCAAAAAGTACTCATTGAGTAAAAGTATCGAATTAAAAGTATCGGTTTCGAAAGAAAAGTACTCGATACTACAAAGTATCGATACTTTTTTCGTGTCCTTGATTACGTATATACGTATACGTCGAATGAAAAGTATCGATACTTAGGGTATCGATAGTATCGGTACTCTTTCGGATTTGCTATGAAGCTGAGGCGTACTTTTAAATTTTATATATAGGTTTTTTTGTAAGCCTGATACGTATGTGTATATTGTCGTTTCAGATGAAATATTGTCCATGTACTGGCCTCATCTTATAAGCATAAAGGCAGCTATTTGAAAAAAATCACAAAGTGAGTTAAAGAAATTTGACATTTGATGTTTGATGTTTTGTAAAACAGTTCAAATACTCGTTTTAACATACGTTATCATTAATCGAAACATTTTTTTACGAGTAAAACATCAAAGTTGCCGGCATTCAAATATTATACAATAACTGTCAAGATACACAAATAAAAATATTGTTTATTTCAGAATGTCAGTCGGTTCCATACATTGATAAAATAATATAATAAATGTATGGTTCCATAGACGAATAATGGTTGGCGTTGGTGTTGCAAATCTGACGTGTTATGATATTTTTACATCTTTGGGAAGGAACTATTTCTTTCGGAGAGACTAAGTTAATTTGAAAGTTGGGAAAAAGTACTTGTTGCCTACCATAAAGTGTCTATACTCATTTAGTAGAAGAATCGAGTACAAAAGTATCGGTATCAACTCAAAAGTATAGAATAATTAGTGCTTAATTACAGCAAGTAGAGAGGATGGAGTGCCACACTCTTCTTAGAGATGGGAATGTTAGTTCAGGTGACCGTAGCTCAACGAGTCGTTCAGTCTAGTGAACTGTTCACTTTGAATCGTTCATGTGGATTATTGATTTTCGATAGAAAAGGTGTTTTATTTCCACCAAATCCGCCAAAAAATATATATCTGATAGGTGTGGGGGGGGAGGTTTGAAACGGTATTTTATCAACTCCAATCGTTCATTTGCCCACCAATTAACTGCCAAAGATTTCATCGCTATTGGGATTTGGGATTTAGGATTTGATGAAGGTGAATGAATTTTTAAATTACTCGTCGTATTAAAAATTGATTTCTAACAATCGAACAATTGATTTTACGATAGTGAACTCTACCATTCATTCTTTCAGTAAAGTGAACTTTTCTATTAAAATAGTTTGTTCATGAACGACCCATCTCTACTTTTCTGTCCTGACACACAACTCTCGCCTCATCCAAATTTATGTATCTTCGCAAGCACCTCGACGATTGTTCAAGCTTCCAACAAGACGATGTTCCAGTATCTGGCGATGCCACGTCTTCCACGTTTATTCTCTCTTTCTGGCGCCGTCAACACTTGCATCATATATCTTTCTTACGGTTCTTTTCGTCATTAAATAAATAATATCTTAAATTTTGAAATCGATATATCATTTAATATGTATATTATGTAAATATTGTTTACGTATCTTTTTATGTAGAATTAAATTACCTTAATAATTTATTATAATAAAATTCATCTAAAGAGATTATAGAAAACTTTAATACATATTTTACGACAGTAAAATAAGTCAGTAAAATTAAACCAATTTCTAAAACTCATTGGTATCGGCAGCTCGGAAGATATAATGTAACGAATGATTGAGAAAAGTTCTAAAATCATTATTTTTAACAAAACAGATCGAAGATCCACTATCCATCAATTTTGATTGTTGTTGGAACTTTGCTAAAAGCTTATGCGAACTTTCAGGCCGAGTTAATCATAACAGCGGACGAGAGATGTCGCCATAATGTTTCGGCGCCTATAAAGTGTTCCTCTCAGCGAGGAAACTCTCCCGAATGTAATACTTTATATTCGTTACATTTATTGCCTGCCTGCAGAAAACTTTGGGTAATTAAATAGCCATTCTGTCCGAAATAGTATTTTTATGACGGATTGCATTTAGATACGTTTTTATTTTCTTGAAAGACTTTTTTTTACCGTCCCAAGCAAAAACGAATCAATACAATGTGATGGTAAAAAAAATATCTTTACTAAGATCTTTTGGAAGTATTAATTACAGAGAGATTATGATTTGATGAAAATCAATTTTTATAATAGGCATGATGACAGTATTTAGGAATAAGTGATTTTAGACAAAAAAATATTTTAAAAGGATTCTAAAAAATGATCCAGTTTTAATATACACATTGAGGTTAATAAGATTTTCATGAAATAAAAGTATAAAATTGTGTAATCTCCATTTCCAACAGAGTTTATCAGAAGTGATATAGAACAGAAGTGATAAGAAAAGAAATAAAAAGAAGAATGATAATAAATAAGGGAATAGAAATAACGTTAATTAGTGCGAATTAAGGACAGTTTAATAATAAGTACGTGAAAGACATTTTTTGGCGACTACCAAAATTAAGAACAGTTCTATAACTTAACTCGTGTCCAGGACTTTCTTTGGTTATAAATTAAACTAAATTAATTTCCAGTGAATTAATGTATATTATAGATATCTCACAGAGACGAAACTGTATTTCTTATGGGAAAGTAGGTATAGAAGTCATTTGGGTATACATAGGACTTATGACCTATGGTATGGTTGGCTTAAGTGATCACTTTACACAATGTAACATTCGCCATTTCCACCCATGATAGAATATACCATGCTTGAAAGTATATATGTTCAAATTGTGTGGCAAGCTTTCACATATGAGTTGTAACCGTCTTTTCATGAAGCCTGTACAAAGCCATTTTCATTCCCCTAAATCCCCACAGATGTCGCTAATTATTTTAATATCGTTAATGTCGCTAATGAGAAAATCTACAATAGATTGCGGAATTTTGAAAGCAATATACTTTTTTGTGTAATGAAATTCATCCGAATTACTTGCATTACACTAGGATACGCCAGGAAATATTATTTCCAATTTTTGTTAAATTCCTTTTTTACCAGTATTTACAATTCAGAATATTTTGAGTTTGTTCAAATCTTTCAGAACATTGACATAAATCCAGCACTGTTCTGAAAGATTTGAACAAACTCAAAATATTCTAATTTCCAGTGATTTAATTTGCCTCCCAAAGCCATGTCCTTTGATAATATTATTGATGGATTTGGCAATAATGTTGTTGAAATTATTCATGATGATCGTTAAATTTACATTTTCTCTGCTGAGTTCAATCATAATTTTATATTTTACTACTCGAGTTTTGAGAGTATCAGAATTGAAGTATTAAACAACACCTACCTACTGTAAAATTATAATTTAACCCACGCAAGAGATAACATATTTCTTACCCATTTTTTTTTTTTTTTAAATAGAGATGCGAACACGGAATTCGTGTCACATCAATATTCTTCCTATTTTCAAATTAAGCTAAACGCTTGTGCTATGAAAATAGGATTAACTTGCTTGTCTGGAGTGAGATTCGGACCTGCGACCTTTGGATCACGAGGCGAGAGTCCTAACCACAAGACCTACAAGCTACGACCAATAAGTTAATTACACATTATTCTTACCCGTTTTGTGCTTCATCCCATAAGAGTCCAATAGGTAAATCATTTATAAAATGTTGGTCAATGTTCGGTCTCTTCAGTGTGCGGGGTTGGGAACATCTGTGCGGACAAATATTTACAAGTGTGCGGCCGGACACCCGCACTCCTTGGATGTGTTGAAAATTGGAAATGGTGGCAAATTGCGTACAAATGTTTTATTACTTATAGACTCTCTACTATCTTTCTAATATTCATTCTTTGATTTTTATGACACGTTGCCCTCAGAGAAGATGATATCCTAGAGAATTCGATAGAAAATGGAAAGATGAAAGACCGAAGAGGAAGGTGCTGATCTCCAAGATAAAAAACTGACCAGATTAACCTATTGGTATGGCTATCCAAGCTATGGGTTTCAGAGAAAAATGGAGGACTAACTTGCTTGTTTGGAGTGAGATTCGAAACTGCGACCTTTGGACCAACAAGCTACTCGATGAATTTGATGGTGTATATTTCTTTTACATTTTGTGCAGTGACCGATTGAAATTTTGCTTTATTTTGTGACATCGCAAATTTGAAAGTAGCCCCCTATCCATATGATAGCGATAATAAAAACTAATCCATTAATTTTTAGCGGGCAGAGGCAATTTATTTTAAGGAGGCGTCATATTTTTTTAACGAATTTGTTTAATTACAACGCTAATTGGAATTGTTCAGATCTTTAATCAATTGGGCTAATACACGGAACACCTTGAGGGCATCTTCGGTCGATTTATTGGCAGGCAATTTAAAGTTCAGGTCGATCCACCGCTGGCGTCAGACGTTGTCATAATATTTCAAATGGAAATTGATTAATTCGCATTGCCAGAACACGTGTAGTTGTACCAGAAGCTAGAGTAATACGTCAGTTGGAACGAATGATAATGAACTAATGCATGATAGTATTTTTGGAACAACAATTGTACTCGGAACTCGGAACTGAAGACTTGTAAATTATTGTAAACGTATTAACACATTGCCTAGGTACTGTTGGGTTCGGCTCTTCTCGTTCTCAGCCTGTATTTTCTTATAATGAGAACCTAAAAGGTTTATAGATAACATTTTTACATGATTTAATATAGGAAATGATAATAATATGATTTAGATACAAAGTCATTTTTTTATAGTTGATTGAGTTTTAACATTTTTGTCACATCTGTTTTGAATTTGTCAGTGGTCAGTTGTTTGATCTGTTGTGGCAGGTCATTGTATAGTTTTAATCCGTTGCAAATTAGTCAGGATTGTCCTGTTTTTGTTTTGGCGTGTGTTATGTGATAGTTTTGAGCCATTCTAGTGTTGTGTTGATGTTTTTCATGTATGTTGTGTAATTTTATATCTTCGTCTTGTATTTCGCCTATTGCTGGTCTGTGAATGATTTAAAGTGTTTCAATTTTTGTAATGCTTTCATTGTTTAATTGTTGTGTTATATGGCATACAGTTCCAGTTGTTCCGGTATTTCAGATCATAGACCATTTTTAGTATTTTGTTTTGCTGTCGTTGGAGTCTCTTTAGGTTAGTTTTGTTTCCGGTTCCCCAGAAGAGTATCAAATATCCAATTCTACTCTTGACATATGCCTGGTACATCAGAATTTTTACGGTCTTTGGTGTGATTTCGTGTATTTTGTGGAATAGGCTGGTCAGTTTAGTCAGTGAGTCAATTACTTTGTCTATTTGAAAGGTCCATTTGAGATGTCTGTCTATGTTGAGTCCTAAGTATTTAGTACTTTCTAGTTCAGTGAGTGTTTCGTTATGTATTTTTATGTCCATTTTATGCGTTTTCCATCTGGCCTCAAAGTTAATGTGGTTACATTTTTGGGCATTTAAGGTTAGAATATTTCTTTTTGTCCATTCAGTTAATATGTCTATGTTTTTGTTGATTTGTTTTGTGGTTTCTGTCATTATTGTTTTCGTAAAATATTCCGAGGTCTTGTGCATAGAGTATTATTTTGCCTCTGATATTCAGCTGCTCTCGGTCATTTATATATATATATATTATATAGAGTAATGGTCCTAGGATTGATCCCTGTGGGACACCATAGCTGACATTCATATATGTACTTGTGGTTTCATGTACATAGTGTGGTGTATTGCTTTCTGTCTTTTAGGTAGCTGTCGAAAATGTTTAGGACGTTGCCAGTGATTCCAATTTTTGATAATTTGTTGACTAAGGTAGTCAGATGTACCGTGTCAAATGCTTTTTTAAAATCGAAAAAGAGTCCGGTCACGCTTTTCTCTTCGTCAATTTTTGTCTGTAAGTAATTTAATAAATTTATCATGGCTGTTGTGGTTCCCTTTTTTCTTGAAAGCCGTGCTGTGTTTTCGTCAGTATGTTGAGTCTATTCAAATGTCCGAGTAGTCTTTTGTGTATTACTTTTTCAAATATTTTACTAAATACCGAAGCCGAAGACGAAGCCAGCAACTACAGACCCATAGCAAAGGGTCTGTAGTTGATGGCTTCGTCTTTTTTGCCACTTTTGTATATTGGGGTTATTCTGGCTATTTTCAGCTCATTGGGGAAGATTCCGAGTTTCATGTGTTTATTTATGAGTCTTGTGATGGTGGGTATTACTGTGTCTTGTATAATTTTGAGAAAAAAGGTGTCCCAATTAAAATAATTTCCTTGTCTGTCTGTCCACGTAAGTTTGTGTAACGTCCGTAACTATTTTATAGTAACTTTTTTTCTGAAAATTTTTTTTTTTCCAAAATTTTTTTTGGATTTTTTTAATTTTAATTTTAATTTTTTATAAATACTTAAATACTTACCTAATTCTTAGAAACCGACATGTAAAAGTACCTTCATTTTTGACGGGTTTGCAGCTAATAGTACATAAAATACAAAAAAGGTATAATTGTAATTATTTACTTATACTGAAAAACGAAAAACCAAATTAAATTTCGTACAGAATAAATCATTTTATCATTTCATGAATGACATATTTTTGGTGAGTTATCTCATATCGATTTTGAAATGAAAAAACTAGTGGTTAAGTATTCTAATATTCTATATATATATATTCTATTAGTGGTCTAGTATTTAAGACTCTTGCATAGCGATCCATGGGTTGGTGATTTAAGACCCATTCAAGGAGACGAGCAAGTTAATGCTAATTTCATAGCATAAGCGTTTAGCTTAATTTGAAAATATTGGTTTGAAAAATATTCTATGTTTGCATCTCTGTTGAAAATAAAATTGCGTCTAAAGATTCGATAAGAAATAAATATTACAAGAAGAATCTTGCAGAGTTTGCCAAATTAACAATAAATACATTATTAAAGGAAACACATTATTTTTGTGAAGTTGCAATTTCAGAACAAAGTTCTGTGAATTATTTAACAATTTTTATTAATCAATTAGAAAAGACATACAGAAAAAATCAAATTAACGAAAAAATATTTTAACTGTAACCGGGACTCGAAACACGGACCTCCAATTCGTTCCCGGATAGAATTCGAGTCCCGGTGACAGTTAAAATATTTTTTCGTTAATTAAATTTTTTCTGTATGTCTTTTCTAATTGATTAATAAAGATGTTTAATAAATACATTAATTCATTGCTAAAGAAAGCTATGGAATTATTTATGTAAAGGTATCATAGCTTTGTTTAATTACATATAATAACGAAAATCATGCGTTCTTTATAACCAAAGACAATAAATTATAATTATTACCTTTCTACTCAGAACGCGAACGGGATTTATTATGATTTTGTGCTGAGCTTAAATTACTTTGAGCTGAATTTATGTTGGTTAATTGTAGTTGTTATGGGTTATAACTTCATTTTTCTATGGTGAGCTGTGTTGATGTATCATAAAACACATGTAGTATTTGAGTAACTATTTCATGAAGAAAATTAAACTTTTGATCATTACCTATAAATTAAACAAGATTGAGATTAATGCAAAAAATTCGTACGTACAAAAAAGTTCTCTCTTCAATTTTCTATTACGTGTGAGGAGTCTTTACTCATATGAACAGTGAATTTTGCACAAAAATTTGTGCGAAAATTTGCACTCATAAATTATTATGCCGCGTAAGAAAGTAAATATATAATTAAAAAGTAATTGGTTATTAGTTTATTACAAATTATTCTTACCCGTTTTTGTGCTTCATCCCTTAAGAGTTCAATAGGTAAATCAATATATATATAAAAAGAAACCCATGTTTCCCTATCCGCCAAGTTTTCTCCACCCACAGGTGGCTATAGTGGTGGACAGCCCTAGGTGTCACATCGAAAATATGCGAGTTTGGTGGGGGTGGCTGAGCGTGGGTGGGAGTGGGTGCCGAAAATGTGCTTTCTAGCACATTGTTTTGTTATGGGAAGGCCGCAAATGCTTCATATTGTTTCAATATAGGCGCGCCGACTGTATCGGTGAGTCTAGAAAGTTACGGAAAAACCTGCTCTAGAAAGTTCTGGAAGGAAAAGGTTCTAGAAAATTCCCGAAAGTTCAATAAGCTTCTAAACTGAATGGCGGAATGTGTCGGTATATCTAGAAGGTTCCTGTACATTCGATAAATTTCTTGAAAATTCTCGAAGGAAAATGTTCTAGAAGGTTCGCGTAAGTTCTATGACGATCCAAACAGTGTACTAAAAATCTACGCATGCGAAGCCGCGCGGGCATTGCTAGTCATTTATAAAATGTTGGTCAATGTTCGCTCTCTTAAGTGTGCGGGGTTGGGAACATCTGTGCGGACAAATATTTACAAGTGTGCGGCCGCACACCCGCACTCCTTGGATGTGTTGAAAATTGGAAATGATGGAAAATTGCGTACAAACGTTTCATTACTTATAGACTGTCTACTATCTTTCTAATATTCATTCTTTGATTTTTATGACACGTTTCCCCCAGAGAAGATGATATCCTGGAGAATTAGGTAGAAAATGGAAAGATGGAAGAACGGAGAGGAAGAAGCTGATATCCGAGATAAAAAACTGACCAGATTAACCTATTGGTATGGCTATCCAAACTACGGGTTTCAGAGAAAAATGGAGCAAAATTACAAATACAGTAATGAGGAATCCGACTGAAGAAAATTCAACCTATTCGGTCAGAGGTGCAGAGGATAAGTTATTTTTTGTTGTTGTTGTTAATGGGAATATGGACAGTATGGGTGTAGTGTTACAAACATGATGTTATTATTATTATCCTTAGGCAATTTACTGGAGAATAAGTATTTTACTAAGATAACTCAGTGATTTAGTTGTTAAGTGCTTATTAATTCGTTGTGAAGATATACACTTCATGATCGCAAATGGATGTATTCTGTTAACTTGACTGATGGCATTTACGTCACAACACTTCCCTCCCTCCTCGTATTGAAAACATTTTTGTAAATCACCACCTCCGAAAAAGAGAGATCCTCACCACCAGGTGATATTTGATAATCATCGGCTCCCAGCACCATCTGGTGTGAAGGTATTTATGAAAAGTGTTTCGCTATTTTGCGTCGAAGCCGATCATCGAGTTACTGAAAGGAAAAATATGATACTGCAGCAGCTGAGTCGATTTTTCTCTTGTTTTCTCTCTTTTTCTCTTGTCTTTTTTCTTCCTTCTAATTTTCATTATACAGTCCACTTTCACTCATCCAAATTTTCCCTATCCCTAACAAGTTCGACGATTTGCGTTGGATTCACTAACCATAGATAATTTTAATATTTATGATTAATCTCATAATCTATTCTCATTGAAGAGTAAAGGTTATTACTACGGTCTTAGGACATATTTATGTGTATGCTGAAGTCTTATCCAGCGTTGCAGAAAAGCCCGAAGATGTAATTAGTACATATTGCACACTGGCGACTTCTATTGTAGAGGAAGTGATCACTCCACAACAGAGTGCATATAATTTACGACATCGCAAGAAATAATCAGTTCGGCCTACACCTCCGCCGTGATGGTACGCTCTCCTGATGACGCTGGATAAGACTTGGAGATTTGCTTGAGACAGCGAAACGTCGAGATTTGCTTCTCAGTGAAATATACGATTCGTATAGAATATCCATTTTGATTAACACATAAATATTCTCATTGAATTTAATATTACATGTAGTTTTTTTTTGTCTTTATAGATACACTCAAGATATATACTTCTAGAGTGAAATAATAACCAGTGACGTAACAAGGGAAGTCTTTTCCGAAATTATTTAAATTTATCAATATTTTTTTATTTAAAAAAATATATAAATATATATTCAGGGTTATTTAGAAAACATTAAACAAAACATAAAAACATAAAAACAAAAAACCTCGCAAGACTATATTCCTGCCTTGATTATGAGTCGAAAATGTTCAAGCTATCATGACCTAATATCAATAGTTACGGAGATATGCGACATCAAAGTTTGCATTTTTTTTTCAATATTTCTGACTTATTTTTTGTAAAACGTTGGACTATCGTTACAGTAACATATCGAATATGAAAATTCATTGCCTTTAATACAAGTCAAATAAAAAAATAAAAACCTTCGAATTCCAATTGGAAAACATTCCAATTGGAATTTTTTCAGGGTTTTTATCATTTTATTTAACTTGTATTGAAACGAATGAATTTTTCGTAATCGATATGAGTTACTGTAATGATAGTCCAACGTTTTACAAAAAATAAGCCAGAAATATTGAAAAAAAAATGCAAACTTTGATGTCGCATATCTCCGTAACTATTGATATTAGGTCATGATAGCTTGAACATTTTCGACTCATAATCAAGGCAGGAATGTAGTCCTGTGGGGTTATTAATGTTTTACAAATAACCCTGTATATTGTGACTTCTGTTTAGAAATAAAGTATAAATACTACAAATGAATCCGGCGTCACATAAAATAGGAATATTCTATAAATCTCGGCAGTTACTCATGGCATTAGAAGGCCAAACATATATCATTCGGCCCTCCCAAAGATTAAATCCTAGTTCTGCGATATATGATACGTTTCCCGTGAACAGAGCTGTATTAAAAATATATTGTAACATATCAAAAAACGAAAACAAACTCAAAACATAATATTGTCACGGAATCGTGACCGTGCGAGGCAAATTAGACATTTTTAATAAATTAAGCGCTGTTTCATTTACAGAATGGAAGTTCGTGATTCACACAATAATTTATAGACAACGTTTTATTCCAATGATTTGAGTTATACAAGCCTGAGCGCTTTCGATGGGCACAACTATCATCTTCAGAGGCAGTATCCTCCCTTTACTCCTCCGTCCTATTTTACCTTTACTTTCTATTTGTCGTCCATATTGATTTAAAATTAGTTCTAATGTTGCCTCTGAAGATGATGGTTTTGCCCATGGAAGGCGCTTAGACTTATATTAATCAAATCCGTGGAATAAAACGTGCATAAATTATTGTGAGAAACATGTTTGTTCATTTGTTGTCAAATTGTTTCCAGTATGATATTTTCAAGCAAGTTTCTATATTAAAAATATGTAAAGAAAAAAACCTTACAGAAAACCAGGAATATTTCAAACTTATGAGAAATGGAAACCAATTCATAATGCCTAAATGTAAAACAACCCAAATGCAGCATCACTATATTTATAAAGCCATAAATTACTATAATAACTTACCTATCGAGATACGATGCATCAGTAACCTCTCAGAGCAAATCAAAAAAATTAAAATTTTCCTAAATTCAAACTTAAATTTATAAAACATTTAAACCTATAACTTTTTTCAAAATAACTCATATACTTTCATTATCAATTTACCTTTTTACTGTATTAAAAAATAACTTGTATACACTATGTACCTATATATTATAACAAGGAATAAGAACTGTGGCTCCCTCATCAGACTCAAGAGCTTCTTCACTGATGAGGTCTACGTGACTACCAAATATTTAAAATAATGTTTAATCTGATATGTTATATAAGAAGTGTATGTGTACCATAAATTAAAAAAAATTAAAATAATAATTTTCAATAGGTCAGTTAAAATTTGTTTGTCGAGGTCTAAATAAATACCGTGTGCTTATGTTAGACAACGTAACCAGTAAATATAATTTCGACATAAATTCTGAGTATCATATTTGAGGGGTATAAAAGGAAAGGCACCTATATTCAAAAAATGTTTTGAATGCATTTATCGAGGTTTACTTAAAATGTACTGATTTCTAGATATAATTTATCTATCTCTTCCAAAATCATGTTTCTTATTTATAAGCTATCAAACATAATAATTTTGTTGTCTGTTCGTCTGTCCATCGTCTGTCTATCTGTTTGTACGTAACATTGTGTAAAGTCCGTAATTTATTTCGAATTCACGGCTAAAAAACAAATTAAACGGCCGGAGATGAGGCTTGAACCCCGGGCCAGCAAACCCAAACCGGCCGCGTAACGCATATTGCTACCTCCGCCTCTCCGTGGACCGTTAATATACTATATAATATAATAGGGCTTAGCAAAGACGCGAAATATTTAATGTTCCGTATTTTTTTACGGGTGTACGGCTAGTTTTTTCTATAAAATCTCGAATTCAGTACATTATTAATTAGTAATCCTCGATGACTGCTTTATTTTTTTAAATATTGCTGCCTTTGTTTTTATTACCCACATATGATACCATGGGCATGAAGATGATATGTCCGAAGCAATATTTATCTTTAAAAAAATGTATGATTGTTTGTAAACACAATCCACTAGAACGCCTATTAAGTATTTTTCAGATTTATTGAAACGACAAAATGACAAGTCAGTGTCACTGTGTGTAAGGTGTTTCTATGTAAGAGATGTTTTAAAATAGCGAATATTAAATATTTTGTATAATGTTTAATTTTACACCACCTCGTGGTGTCGCTATAACTGTCAGCGACAATATCAAACCAAAATGAGGTGTGAGCATTCAAATGTATCAGTTCATATCCTGTTATTCGCTTCGGAAAATTTAACCGTCGTATCCGGGAACCACTGTCAACTTCGCAAGGCTCTCTGACGGCGTTCTTGAGGTCTTTTTGGGTTTGAACGGCTCTATTTCTTGAAAACATCCGTTTCCTCTTTACTACACAAAATCTCCACAAGCCCTTACTTGCTTATTTAGTTAGGTCTACAGGGTGGTCGGCCATATTATCTCAAAGCCTAGATTTATGGAGTTACAGATAACAGCAGCCAACACAAAATTGTCACGATACAAAATATTTTAAATATTGATTGTATTATTTGTGTGTATGTAATTATATTTTTTATTAATTACACCTACATGTTTCGGAAAAACCTTTCCATCGTCAGGGTGTTTTACAAATGTCAAAATACAAAAATGAATAATGTCTTTTGTTTTTCTAAATTATTTGAGAAATTATTTTTAAATATTATTGCTGACATTCTTGATTACTTACAATTATTGGAATTTTTTTATAATGGGCTAGTATTTAAATTTAATTGATTATTAATAATATTTTGTTTACTATTACATGCTTTACTAATTTCTTATGATTCTAAATTATTAAATTTTAGACCAAAATTATATATGTGTAAAATAGAAAGTCCTAAATTTTTATCAAAACCGTGATCATTTTCTAATAAATAATTTGCAAATTCAGAAAAACAATGATTATTATTTAATTTTTTTTAAAGTTATTTATGCAATCTTCTTGGAGAGAACGCGAAGCGGAAGTGAAATGAAGTTCTGAAAGCAAAGCCTGAAGTTGGCAGAGGACGAAAGAAAACTAAATGTAGTGGAGATGAGATCCCTTAGACGTATTTGAAAAATCATTTATGATAGTGTAAATAATGTAAATTATGATATTATGAATGTGAAGCTAAAAGGTCATTCAGATGGTTGGAGAATGTTATTTATTTATTTAATGAGGAAAGAATTGTTAGAAAGATGTATAAAGTGTGGATGGTGCCAAAAAGAGAAGGTGACTGTGGAAGACGTGGCCTGACCAGATTAACCTGGTACTAAAAGATGGTTCTGTTAGAAGCCTCAAAAATCGTCGAGCTTACATGCGAAGATGTATGAATGTGGATGAGGCTAGAGTTGTGTGTCAAGACAAGAAGAGTGTGATGCTCTACCCTCTCTGTCTACCTCCATAGAGAAACTGAGGATTACTTATTTAGAATGTATTGAATTCTAGATTTTATGTGTCTCTCCCTTCCGAAATCATGTTTTCTATAGACTTATCGACTGTGCTTCCTATAAAATATTAAATTCAGTTCGTTATAAAATAGTAATCTGGATTTTTTGGATATTGTTGCCTTTGCTTTTATATCCCACAAATATTTTTGTAAAGTTTCATTCATGTTTCGAATGGACTATGCTGGAAATTTTTTTATTTATTTATATTCCATTTATTTTGTGTAAAAATTTGATTCAATATAATCATTGGGCTTACTTTTGGCGCCACTTTCTTTCGAGCGTTATTCATAGATTTTGCCATAAATATTTGTTAGGGAACAAATATATGTAGAAATTTGCAATAGCCATGTTATAGGTGTCATGACACGTATTCCGAGTTCACACATTTATATAAAAAAATATTTTTTAGCGCATTTAATTATACCTACAACTCTTTTCTACTCACATCTATTCACACGTTTCTTTTCCTGTCTCTTCGTGTGATGACGCGATATTATAATAAGTGATGAATTAAAAAAACAGTACGGTTTCTAAGCACCCGGTACATATTATATGGGATGTAGGCAATCAGAAGTTTGTCTGGAATCACTGGGTGAATAGATAAATCAGCCTTTACACCCCTCGCCTCCCCCTCCCCTCACGATCACACAAATTGAGTGGGGATACTTTCGCTCTTGCAAAAAACTATTTTGGGTGCTTCAATGTCTATCGGCTATTTTTATTGTCCAGCTAAGCGTATTTTAATAATTAACGTATTGACATACTTATTTAGGTATTTACTTATATATGCCCATTACAGGCCTTTACATAAAAAATATTACATTAAATTCAAAAAGTATATATATATTAAACAATAACAGAAATAAGCAGTAAAATATAACATATATAAATATAAAGTAGGTACATGTAAAAGCAATAAATGATATAAGCAGTGATAATAATCAGGTATAAGCATTAAAATGTGAGTATAAAAATTAACATTGGAACTTACGTAAGGATTTATTAATTAATGGTTAATAAAATAGAGTGAACGGTGCTTCGAATGCAATAATTTCTAATATAAATATATCTACAGTGGCATAACTAGCGGTACATAATGGAGTTTTGGTACCGCCACTATGTATGGAAGTGAATCCTGGAGTTGTATGTCAGGACAGAAGAGTATGGCACTCTATCCTCTCTGCCTACCCCCACGGGGAAACGGCGTGATATTAAGTAAGTAAATTATTAAATGAGCAAAGTCACTTAACACGTATAAAATTAATACACTAGTATTATTCAAAATATATTATAGATGTCTCATAGAGACTCTGTAATATATTCTGGAAAAGTAGGTATAGCATTTTTTTTGGGTGTTCATAGGGCTTACGACCTATCGTACGGCTGTACGCATATGAAGGATATTGCCTTAAAAACTCCAATCAAAATACAGAAAATAAATTAAATTATATTATTAATATTTTTAATATTTAAAGCATTAAATTTGTGATTATAACAGAGTGTAAGTTAAATTTGTATAAACCACTATCAGTTTTTAGGTATACCGGTTTTGAGACGTACCCGTCATTTCGTTAGGACCATCACTTCACTACTACGTTCACTACACTATACACCACAACCATAGTATTGTTAACTTTTCACCAATATTTTTATTACATGCGTGTTAATCTTGTCTAGCTACAGAACAATCAGGAATCTACGAGGGAGAGAAAGTGAGAGGGGGCGGGGTCTGAAGTGGGTGTTACCAAATCTTATGTGAAAGTTAAATTTAACTGTTATTCTGTAGACTAGTTAGTGCATGCTTGAGAAAACACGCATGTGATACATATTGGTGAAAAGTTAACAATACTATGGTTGTGGTGTAGTAGTGTAGTGTTGGTCCTGACAAAGAGACAGGTACATCTCGAAACCGGTAGACCTGAAATCTGGTAGTGGTTTATACAAATTTAACTAACACTCTGTTATAAATTAAATTTAAATAGAAAATAAATTAACCATATACAAAGCACCAAAAAAGAAAATGAATGGGTGTAATAAATATGTTTATGACACTGCATAAAAAGATAAGGGTGAGAAGAGGAAAGGAAAAGGAGAGGGCAAGCATGTATGTACATACATATATACACACACACATACATATACGCATATACACATACATTCATACATGTATATATAGAAAAAAATATTGATAATTGTGTGGAGTTTCATTTTGAAGGCGAGGAATTTATCTGCGAAAATATCTAGGTTAGTAATAGAATTAAAGACATAACATTTTTTAGTGCTTATGATCATGCAACTGACGTCATTTTACCCCCACCATTTCGATTGGTTAGAAGAATTCAATCTTGTCAGTGTAATTGTAACCTAAATATTCATCAATGATGTGATGTGAGTGTGATAGACTGTGAGTATTTTTCCTTATTTATTTGTATCTTGTATCATACATTACGCGACACATTTAACGAACACTGGAAGATTCTATAGGTAGGGTGGGTATTTTCCTTTCGCTACCAAATTGGCAATCCTTAATCTACCAATGCGGTAACAATATAAACCCACCAAAGACACATTATTAGGTTCTATATTGTGAGTTTAAACCAGCCTTATTTGCCGGCTTATGTATTTAGGATATCTTACAACTTTGTAAAGTATTAGGATAAATACTGTAGGATAAACAATACAGAAAGTCAGTTTGAAGAATTTTCTGAGTTGATAAAAATTCAAGATTTAATATTTAAAGTGTAAAAATATACAGGTGACATGTATTCAAAATAATATTCGTGTAATTTAATTACGAAATCGTGCTAGGCTTAGCTTATTAATATTTCTTGTATGAAACGAACCACCAAATAGGGATGTTAATTGTTGGGGTGTCGGACTGCCCCACAGCCAATTGGCCGTGAGAATATTTTTCCGATTGTCTGACAAGCCATTTTCCGATTGTCTGACAAGATTTAAAGAAAAAATTAAATTAAAGAATCGTCTCTTAGAGGTAAAAGTCACAAAATGACATTAGAGTGGTTATGAGATAATGAGGTTTAAACATTCAACATATTATGATATGAAAATTAAAAAAAAATGTTCAAATAATGAGTTTTACCACTAAATGACAAAAAAAACCCCATAAAAACCAAGTTTTTATTTCACTCCCTTTCTTTGTAAATTAAGTTTACCATCATGTAATAATTGATTGACTGAAAATGAAACATGTTTAGACAAATACATATGTCAAAAATATCTCTTTATTATTTGATTTCTTCCCAAAAAACCGAAGTGTGCTGTCATCTATGAACCAATTGACATAAATTTTCGAAATTCGTAGTGAAGAACCTATTATACCTACCGACGGAGTAATTCAAATTTTAAATATTCCGTGACGTTATCGGGCCGCCGGCGCCGTTGGTAGTAATCAAACTTTTGTAATGATTCCAATTTGAAAAAACCATTAAAATTTCTAAAAATCCAAAATTATACTGAAATTATTGATATTTTTTAACGAAAATTTAATAGATTTTTTTATCGTCGCCACGAGTCTGCTTGCAAAGTTTCAGCTCGATTGGATGATGGGAAAATGGTTAAAAATCGATCCAAAGTTTTTTCGTTAAGAAAACAAGTAAGCAGACGCCACGAGTTAAAAGAAAGGAAGTAAAAGAAAGTAACCCATGAAAACCAAGTATTTATATTAGGTCCTTACATATGAAATTGGCGTTTAGTATGGTAGGAACATAAAGCCGATTTTTTTTTATTATAATATATTTATTTAATCAAAGTATGTACCATTGCTATCTATGCACTTTTGCCATCTCATAGGTAGTTCATCGATCCCTTTACTAAAAAAACCATTCGGACGGGAATCAATAAAATCTTTGAAGGCAGTTTGGACTGCCCCATCGGAGTTGAATTTTTTCCTTTGCAAGAAGTTATCCAAATTTCGAAAAAAATGGTAATCTGTTGGGGCAAGGTCCGGAGAGTACGGTGGATGTCTTATACATTCCAATTGAAGCTCCTCTAATTTGGTAGCAGTC
>JADDOH010008006.1:0-17594 GCA_016648135.1 Agrypnia vestita | reverse complement strand
TCGGTCCGTATCATGGAACACACTCCGTGACGCACCCAGCCTAGTGCAGTTCGCGACTCTAACACGTCGCTGTTAGCTTTTATAACGCGCACTTCACGTGACGTAATAAGGCTGGTGTTATCCATGCCAACCAATATTCGCGGTTGGACTATTTCTAAGCGGCCGCGGCCCACCAGCCCCTCTGCAATCGGTCCCATGAATTGCGAGGGAAGGGCTAAATCACGCACCGTATTTGCTTGCACCTGATATTTTCTACCATCACTACTTTCGATTGTCAGATTCACTTTTTCAGATTTCGTGTCCGTACTGCATATACCTCCAATACCGCGAAGGTTTAATTTATACACTGGACCGCGCGCACCGACGGCACTAGCTAATTTAGCATCGATCAATGTCACTGAGGAGCCTTCATCACATAGCGCAAATGTTTTTATCTGCCCACTCGGGCCACCCACGACGACCGGTTGCACTTTTAATAAAATTGCGTCATCAACTCGGGTAGCCACGGTGGCCACCTGATGTCAGGCTTCACTTGGCCCGCGCGCTGCGCCTGGTGTATAGGCAACATCTTTTTCTGCTTCCGATGGCTTCGCGGTATTGTGTAATAATTTGTTTTGCATTACAGTTTTTTACACTGCACCGGATGTTTCGCACTTTGCACTGATTATTGTGTCCCGGGAACCACTGTTCTAAACACTTAAAGCACAACTTTTTTTCGCGAACTACAGCCGGCCGTGCTGTGTGACGTCATACCGCAAATCGCACATTTTCGCGGCGCGTCTTTTGCGTTCGATATAGCAAAATTAATTTGTGCATATTTTTTATTTTTCTGTCCCGGTACTAGCGACGTATCTTGTCCTCCGTGCTTGGGGGCGGCATCCGTTATCATAGTGAGCCAGTTTGCAAAATCTTGTATCGTACTGGAATCTGACGAAGCTCTTGTAGCGAACCATGCCATCCGCGCTGGTAATGGTAGTCTTCCAACCATCTCACATAGTAGTTGGGGTGCGGCTAGATATCGGGAATCGAGGCCTTCGACGGTGGCCACAGCATTCGTCACCGCGATCGCGAACTCGGTTAAACTTCCCGTGTCACTGGAGTCTGTGAGACGTGGCAGATGTCTCACCTTTTCCAACATAGTTGCGATTATTTTGTCCGGCTGACCAAAACATCGCTCCAAAATTTGCATAATTTTTGCAACATTATGCGGGTCCACCAGCAATGGTGCAACCGTGTCCCGCGCTTTCCCTTTCAGGGCGCGCTGCAGACGAATTAAATTTTCCGCCGGATTTAAACTGCATAATTCCGACGACTGATCATATTGTGCTTTAAACGCACGCCATTCCATAACGTCCCCATTGAACACTGGCAAGTCTTTTGCGCTAGACTGCCGTGCCATCAACGCTGCCATACGCGGCTCGTCCTGACTGGACGCGTATCGGGGGCTTTCGACCGAGCGCGTTGACCGAATAGCTTCGGCGAACACGTCCGTCATTCGGTCGAACTGTGACTGCTGATTCCGCATCCATTCTGCCAATGGCGGAGGTGCAGTTTGTGCATGTCCATGTGACTGCACGGTATGTGGGTGGCTTGCTGTTGGTCCTCCCATCTCGTCCCGGCGGCTGTTAAACTGATCCATGTCCGTTCTTCTCCGCTCGGGATCGTCACCCGATGTTGTAGGTATCGGCCCATTATTGCCCATATCCGGGCCCAAATCGCTTTCAGCAGAACATGGCGCCGCCGCGTTCGTTGCAACGGCGCCGACAGTACACGTTCCGGTACGTGACGTCACGGGATCCTTTCCCGCTGCTGTTTGCGATAATGACAGTGCTCGTGCGTAATCTGCCGCGTGACTCTGCTGCATTTCCTGCATCTGCCGCCTGTGGTGACGGTTTTGCCGGCGCAGCTCCGCCCTCAGCATTCTGATGATTTCGTTTTCTGATGCAGAAGCCGATGTAGCTTCTATAGACCCAGGCTGTGAGCCTCCTTCTTCCTCGTGTAACGCATTCTCATCGTCTGAAGATGCTGGATTGCTTCGCGCATCTCCTTCTTCCGATGTGTCCCGACGAGCTCCCGATCTCAAACCAGATCGAGACATGATGACATACAGCAAAAATACAAGCAAGTAAGAGCGGTTCTCCGGCGCCGAAGGACCAGTTGTTACGGACAGACACGCCCGTAACAAATAATTATTTTAGAATAGGGTGGATCACCGATTACTCGCCTGTCTGCTGTGCTCCGGGCGTCGTGACGTCACTGACGATGAGTCACAACTCGCTTCTAAATCTTGTTGATGATGATGATACTTTGGAAACACCGGAGAGCAACGCTACGATCGACGGTGTTTCTTCAGGGGTTTTAATTCACAACAATTTACACACAAGAAAATAAAAGCAAAGTTTTTGTTTCAGAAGGAAACCTAGCGAAAAACGGGCAGAGTGACGTTGTAAAAACTATTTGTCGCACAAACACGGCAACAAATATTTACTGGCACTAAGGCACTGAGAGCACTGTGATTTCGCTAGGTTTTCGCAGCCTTTTTATTTGGGTCCAGCAAAAATAACGGGAAAATAACTGCCAAAAAGGGATTACTGAGAGAGGGGATTTACATCTTTATTGTAGGCATCGGCGTAACGTGGTGGACCACGGAAGCTGTGCACTCGGCCTAGCGGAACGACCGCTGGGCGCCGGCGATACCGTGCATCGGCGGCGCATATCTCGCGGCGCGCGGATATTTTTTAAGATAAATCCACTCTCTCATATCTCCCGCTAATGAGTCATATGTCAAAATGTGCGTCTGACATGCCCGCATGTGGGTGTAATACGCAGATTACTGTCCGGGCATGTCAGCGCTTGCAAATCGCGTGCATGTGACAAAAAATGAAACTTTTTTATTTATGAAAATATCTAAATTATTAATATCGCATCAGGTAGCCCTTGTTTTTCTGAAGAAAATGACACCTCACACTTTGATTATTGAGCTCTCTAGCGATAGTGAATCTAAATTTAGCGCCGTACGAAAAAATGTACGGCGCGCTATCTCAAGTCACGAGCCGTGTGGGTGTCGGTTATTACCTGCCCGTATCTCTATTGGTACAGAGATGCGGGCAAGTACACTGTAGCTGACCGCTCCGTAGGCGACTACCTGATTTTTAGTTTGCGATTTTATCTCAAAACAAAATTTAAAATATTTAATTAAGCGCGCCCGCGGCCCGAGTGACTCATCGTGAGATTTTAATCTCTCTCCCTCGGCCGCGGTCGTCGCTCTAATGGATGACTCATTAACGGGACCCTCCTTGACAGTTATATACATAATTAGAAAAATAATAGTTATATACACATATTTACAAATATTCTTAAGCTATTTTGCCTTTACGGCCTGGACCCTATCCACGATTCAAGACATTTATTATTATTTTATATTGTAACACATTTAAAAATTAAGCAAAAATATTTTCATTCTTCGATTTTTTATCCTGTGCGAACCATCTGGCATTTCTTCTTTCATATTGTGAACTCGAATCGCATTATCAAATTGCCGGTTTGTGATGTTGAGTCTTCCATCGAAATTCTGAAAAATAATAATATTTATGTATAAATACGGAGAAAATGACACGTAAAATGACATTCGCGCCACGCGCTGTGAGACTTTTGAGGTTATATGAGAGACGTTTATGAATCTAAGGTTAAGTTCACTTTGCAGTTTAAATAAAATATAAAGCGTAATAAATGTTTAATAAATAAATGTTTTGAACGTTTATTGAAGCAAGATTAATGCAAAAACAATAAAAAGAAAAGCGTAAACGTATACTTACTGTCAATGTCATAAAGCGTCATTCTGTGGTATGACCAGCACAAAAATTCGTTGACTGCAATTACGTTGGCTGTTTTGAATACACGGATTCCACGAAAATATTTAAAAAAATCTATAAATTCCGATATTTTAATTTTCGATAATTTGGATTTGGATGTTTTTTGATATCAGTTTGTTCGTATTCCTATATTTTTTAATCTTTTTAATGTACTCTAAAATGTTTTTTTTTAAACTGGCAACAGAAATTATCAGTATGCAGAAACGACATTGCTTGGAGTAATTAATATATAGATAATGTCACCACAAAATTAATTTGCTGTTTTCGATGAAGGAAAAATTTTTTGCTTCTTTTTTATTTCATCCGGTATTTCTCTGAAGATGTTCATTGCACTGTAAATTGGACTTCTTCCTGAATGGCGGTCTCTTTGTATCTCTTCCTCGCGGGTCATGCAAATTAATTTGCGTCCATTTTTCTATTAAACTTGGCCGATATGTTTCCTGGAAGGATTTTAAAAACATATACCCTCTCATTAGAATACATTATCTATTTAAAAGTAAACATTATACTGCTAGCCCAGGCAAGGAAGGCCAAAAATGAGCTCATGTCGGAACAAATTAGAGACAAGCTGAATTTTTGCCAGTTGTTAGAACTTAATTAGAGGAGTATTTCCTCAAAAGTCCCTGCCCCTCCCCCTTGTGCTCTCTCCCCCACCACCCCTTAAACATAAAATTCCAAGTTTCTGAGTTTTTGCTCATATCTCCGTCATTATTTATTTTTTTTTTTTTTACCATTTTATTCCGTAACATCTATTCTTTAAAAAAGCTTATTTAACATTTTTCTGTAAACATAATACTTTCATGAGAATTCACTAAAATACTTGAAATTTTTACTAAAATAAAATTTCAAGCTTTTTAGTTATGGCCCATATTCTCTTATTATTTAAGCAAAATTCTTTTTTTTATCATTTTATTCCTTAACATCTATTCTTTGAAAAAGATTATTTAACATTTTTCTGTAAACATAATATTTTCATGACAATTCATAAAAATAGTTAAAATTTTCATTTAAAAAATTTCTGGTTTTTGAGTTACCGCTCATATTTTCGTTATCCCTTTAGCCCAGGCAATGAAGGTTTTTTGTCGGAAGAAATTAGAGACAAGCTAAAATTTTGCCAGTTGTTAGAACCTAATTAGAGGAGTATTTCCTCAACTATCCCCGCCCCTCCCCCTTGTGCTCCCTCCCCCACCCCCCCTTAAACATCCATTTCTCAATACTTTTTCTTATCGCTCATATCTCCCTCATTATTTAAGAAAAATTAATCATTTTTTTACCATTTTATTCTTTAACAACGAATCTTTAAAAAATATAATACACCATTTTTTTAAAATATAATAGTTTTATGAGAATTCACTGAAATATTTATAATTTTCGCTTTTTATATAAATTTATTCGAAATATATTATACATGTACCTACACACTTAATCTTCATTAATTTTGCCATTATCGTCGTCCATTGGTGCATTGTGACATGCACCAATGGACGACTGCAGTGCTCGCACATATCTGAACAAAGTAACCTGACTTTCTACATCTGGAGTAATTCCCATTAGCAGATTTACATGAACATGACACTAAATGCAAAAGATCATTTGGCGTTAAAGTTTTCAAAGAAGTCACTGGTTGAAGAACTTTTCAGTAGCTAGTAAACTATGCCTAACCATTTTTGGACTTGCAAGTAAACTCTTAGTACCTATGTGTTGTTGACATGCCTCGGTCGTGGGCGTAATTTTGCCAGATTGAAATTTGATCGTAAATGTGATTTTCTGTCAGATTCATAAATTTGAAATAAGGAGCTTCATTTAAGTTTGTTTTTCTATTGATTCCATATAGTTCAAGGGTAAATCTTTCTCCACTAACTAGCAATAGTTCTTTTGATGTATTTTCTTGCAAAAATATTGAAGCTTGTCGCTGAGCTTCAACCGAAGATTTCACCACTTCAACAGCTTTTATCTTTCCTAAACCATAAAAGCATGATGTAGTCACATCCGGTCATTACATGTACAAACGAGAGACTTCTTTTAATTTTACTATGCTGCTCGATCAAATAATCAAAATGTAAAATAGTTTAGTTGGATCCTTGCTACCTTTTTGCTTACAAAAATAATTTTATTTTTTCTCTGGAGCCAAGACCACTACTAAAGTCAATAAATCTGTATCAAATCCTACAACAACAACCTTCGTGTAATCCTTTTCTATAGCAATATTCACTATATCTGCATCAGCATCGTCTTCAGCGGTCAAGGTTGATATTTTCCTTTTATCCATTTCTGAAGCCACTGCTTTTAACAATCTTTTTTTGTTTCCTAAAAAGTTTTCCTTAAGTGTACTTAGTACATTTTGTATTTTCTTCAAAATGGATGTTACATAAACTTTTCTTTAAGGCTCTTCTACTTTTCTCTTCGTTTTTAGTGGTTGAATGTTCTGGATATCCGTCAAAAGTAGCAATGTATCCATAATTTGAAATAACATAGTCACAATAGTTATTTACAAATCCTCCGTAAGTTGAATCGTTTGGCCAGCTCACATAATGAAGGAATTAAAAATTCCCGTCATGAAAATTAACATAATTTTGTAAACCATTTTCAAATATCTTCCTCAATATGAAGATTTTATTCCTTTACATGAAAATCAACATAATTTTGTAAACCATTTTCAAATATCTTCATCAACATGAAGATTTTATTCCTTTACGGAGTGACACATCAAATATAGATGGTGACCTAACAGTTAACTCGTATGATAGCTTATAGTTTCATAGGACTATAACAAATGCATAAAATTCTATTGAAAAGCTGTTGAGGATTGACTATTACTTCTTTTGATCGAACCTTCACCATCCTTGGCTTGGCCTGAGTTTTCACGTTGTTTTTTCTGTGCAACTGCAACTCAAAGAAGTTTATTCCGCGCATTTTATGATATATAACCAGATGACAAAGATAGAAGTTCTCCTGATTCCTTTGTAAATGGATTACGTTCTTGAAGTCATGAGGTAAACTTTTGAATATTTAACTGGTCTCGCTTCTTTCTTCTACATGTTGTTCATTGAATGTTGTGGAACTTCCCAAAAAGTCTTCTAAGGCTTCATGCACCTTTACAAAATAGGGGGTTCCATGTATCCATTTTGAAAGTATACTTTCTGTGATGCCTCTACCATGCATCAAACCTCCGACAGATTTCAATAGGCGCATAAGGCATTGCTCGATACTCATATTGACCAAAATTTGCCACTACGTCTCACTGTAAATAATCCTTTTGTTGTAAACAGCTCTAGCTCACTTTCTGTCAGTTTAGAATTGATTTCCATCATTTTTTGTATATATAAATGGGCTGATTTCGCATTGGGTAAGTGCTTGTAAGTGTATTCAGACCATACACTATAGCCCACAAACTTTCAAGTCCACTTTCTTCCATGATATATCCTAAAGAGCCCATAAATGAAATAAGGAGGTAAAAACTTCCTAGCCTTACAATTATCTTAGCGATTTCGATATCAATTTCTGCAGAAGCTACATTCTCGGACGCTTCCAAAAACAAGGTTGGTCGAAAGTGACCCATGCAAAACTTGTGAGTTTAGATTACGTTTTTCTAAACCTAAAAATTAAAAAACCAAATAATTCATGGAATTACGAATAAAATAGTAAGTCTAGAAAAAATGTCAAGCTTGTTTTATTTGGCTGACATTATAAGGATTAAAACTTGGCCTCGTTTTAGAGATTTGAATAAGGGATAACGAAAATATGAGTGGTAACTCAAAAACCAGAATTTTTGTTAATGAAAATTTTAACTATTTTAACTTAATTTTAATTGATGAATTCTCATGAAAATAATTAAAAATAATGAAGTTAAGGAATAAAAAGGTAAAAAAATGAATTTATGCTTAAATAATAACAGAATATGGGCCTTAACTAAAAAGATGGAAATTTTTTGGTAATGACAATTTAAGTATTTTAGTGAATTCTCATGAAAATATTATGTTTACTGAAAAATGTTAAATAACCTTTTTTAAAGAATAGATGTTAAGGAATAAAAAAGTAAAATAAATATGAAATTTTCTTTAATAATAACAGAATATGGGCCATATTTAAAAAGCTTGAAATGTTATTTTAATGAAAATTTTAAGTATATTAGTGAATTCTCACGAAAGTATTATGTTTACAAAAAAATGTTATGATATCTTTTTTGAAGATTAGTTGTTAATAAATAAAACGATAAATAAAATATTAATTTTTCTTAAATAATGAGGGAGATATAAGCGATAATATAACGACTTGAAAAATTGATGTTTAAGGGGGGATGGGGGAGGGAGCACAAGGGGGAGGGGCGGGGACTTTTGAGGAAATACTCCTCTAATTAGGTTCTAATAACTGGCAAAAATTCAGCTTGTCTCTAATTTGTTCCGACAAAAAACCTTCATTGCCTGGGCTATGCTCCGACTATTTATTCTTGATATTGTTTTCAAAATATTATTTTGCAGTAATATTTTTTGAATTTCCTACTTCATCACCAGCCAAAAACAAAATGCTGATGCAGAGTGATTTATATGAGGAATACTAATAGAGTTATCTCAATTATTATAATTTCGTTATCTGTCTGTCCGTCTGTCGTAAATTCGTGTAACTTCCGTAACTTATTTATAATATAAAACCTTTTTTTATTTCTTCTTTCATTTACTTTCTCTTTTTTCTTCTTCCTCTTTATTTTCTTTTTTTATAAATAAATAAATACAAATTCTTAAGGGGAACCAACATATAAGTACCGTCATTTTTGACGGATTACAGCTAGTGTTCTACTGTTTTGACTCGGTCGGTATTGCTATATTTTCAATTTTTTCCAAAATTGAACTTTTTTGATCAATCTTCTTATTTATATAACTAGTATTATACCAAAAGCAGAGTCTAAAATCTATTGTGACTCCCAGATATATCATTATAGCCACTTTTTATTTTATTTTACCATCTACATATATTTAAGTGAAATTGGTGGCCCTCGTAGCCCAGTGGGTATGATAACACTGGCATCTCACACCGAGGGTTCCGGGTTCGAATCGGGTGATTTACTCAAGCCTGGGTGCTTTGTTATATGTTTTGACTGTGAAATTGGGCCTCTTAGCCTGTTTAAGTTTAAAAAATGTTAGTTTAGCTTACAAAAGTCCAAGTTCCACGACGTGATAACAATATTTTAGTTTAAAATAAAGGAGTAGTTAGATATAAAATAAATGACTTACGACTGCTGAAGCATACACTTTTTAGATTCTTCCTGCTCCTTTCCGCCTTGTGTTGCTGGTCTCATCGCAGGTGGCCTCTCTTATCCTCCAGAGAGTCCTGGAGGGTTTTGATAACTACTTTTGACTCTTCCTGATTTTCCTCAAGAAGAGCCCTTTGCATCTTCAGAGCCTGTTGGTTACTTTTCTGTTCAGGAATTTTCATTTTGGCTTCATTAATTTTTAACCTTTTCAGTCTAAGATACTAAAACAATAAAAATATTTCATAATAGTAGAGTAAAAATACTTCTTATTTATTTATTTCTTATCGTGGTGTATACGCACCACGAATACAAAAAGTGTTCAAGGTTCAAGGTTTTAATAATTGTATTTGACTTTATTTAAGCGAATGAATTCATAACATTCGATATCGTGTAGTGATAGTCCCACGTTTTAAAAAGATAAGACTGATATCTTTCTGTACTTATTGACAGACGTAAGCCACAAAATATGATTCCAAAGTAGATAAATCTATTTTTTATATAAAATTTGTTTCTTTCTGCACAATAAAAGTAGATGTTCACCACTGTTTGGGTATTTGGTTGAAGAGATCATACAGGACAAATAGGTACTTCTTAGCCGTTCGGTGTGAAGGCATGTATGTCTTGGTGTATATTTTACAAATAGTACTGGAGAAATTTTAATTGAAATGTAACGAAATCATTTATGCAATTCGTAGAAAAAAGGAGCGATAAATTTAAAGACTTTGATCATGAACGATTATATGTTTCACACTTTATGTTTAAATCGTGTGTGGTTGGCTTGGCATGAATACGCCATAACCAATTATATGAGGGGAAGGCAGACAAGGAAATCTGAAAAGGCAGTATACATACGTTTTTTTTTACGTCGAGTAAAGGATCCTCCTGCCGACGACAGGTCATAAGCCCTGTGGATTCCATCTCTTCTCCGCTTCCGCGCGGATTTGTGGACTCTGGTCTCTTTCCGACGAGACTGTGGAGGCTTATTTTCACAAAAAAGTTTTTTTTTCTACTTAATTTAAATATAAAATTTGGGTTAGACTGTGTCTGTCTCACTAGAAATATCTGTGTTGAATAGGCGTAGTTGACAATATTATGTAATACAAAACATAGTATGTAGATAGATATATAGTAAAATAATTATTTATTTTTGATGAAGTGTTGTATATAAAAGTAACATAATAAAGTGATTAAAGTAATATAATAAAAAATCTATTTCTATAAAACTCAATGTCTGTCTGTCTGTGTGTTCTCTATACAAATCCACATCGTTTGTCCGATTCGATTCAAATTTTGCATACTGATGCTTTGGGACCCAACGGGTAATATAGGCAACATTTCCCCCCTGTTCTCTTACCCCTCCCCATCCCCCTGACCTATTTTCGATGTCAGTCTGTACCATTTGACCGATCGGACTCAAAATTTGGAAACTTATTCTTTAGGACTTGGCGGCGAACACAGGCAACATTTCCTCCCAATTTTCATACCCCTTCCCCTCTTCCTGACCTATTTTCGATGCGAATCTGAACCGTTTGACCGATCGAACTCAAAATTAGCATACATATGCTGTGGGACCCGGCGGGTAACAAAGGCAACATTTTCCCCCTGTTCTCTTTACCCCTTCCCCTCCCCCTGACCAATTTTCGATGCGAATCTGAACCGTTAGACCGTTCGGACTCAAAATTTGGAAACTTATTCTTTAGGACCCGGCGGGTAACCTAGGTAACATTTTCCCCCTATTCTCTTACCCCTTTCTCTCCCCTCGACATATTTTCGATGCAAATCTGTACCGTTTGACCTGACCGATCAGACTCAAAATTTGAAAACTTATTCTTAAGGACTCGGCGGGCGACATTTCCCTTCTATTCTTTTACCCTTCCCCTCCGCTGATATATTTTCGATAAAAATCTGTACCGTTTGACCGATCGGACTGAAAATTTGGAAACATATTCTTAAAAACTCGGCGGGTAAAACATGCAACATTTTCCCCCTATTATTTTAACCCTTCCCCTCCCCTAATATGTTTTCGATGCAAATCTGTTCCGTTTGCCCGATCGGACTCAAAATTTGTAAACTTATTCTTAAGGTCTCGGCGGGTATTATGTGCGACATTTCCCCCTATTCTTTGAACCTTTCCCTTACCCTGATATATTTTTGATGCAGATCTGTACCGTTTGATCGATCGGATACAAAATTTGGAAACTTATTCGTTAGGACCCAGCGGGTGTCAAAAGTGACATTTCTTCCCTCCCCTTTTTACTTTTACCCGTCCTTTGATATATTTTAGATGTAAATCTGTACCGTTCAACCAATCGTACTCAAAACGATGCAAATCTATACCGTTCGAATCGAACCTTCGTTTACCCTCATAAATTTATTTTAAATTTAATCCTTAACCCGTGCAACGCCGGGTATAAACATCTAGTATACAATATATATGAGGTTATAGTGTGTGTTAGTGTGTTTGAGTAAGTGTGCCTTTTTTATCTTTCCCCTTGTTTCGGATCCACTGTTTTATTTTGTATTTTATTTTTGATATATGTACTTAGTAAGTTTATATACTTATTTAAAGTTTGTAATCGTTAATTTTTTTTTCTTGACAGGGATCGGGCACCCCCCGATGTAATTCACAGTTTTGGATTTCGAAATAGTGTTTAAATAAGCTGTTCGTTTTTGTATTTCGCTTTAAAATCACGTTTCTATTCTTGCAAGAAGATTTGAAAACTGTCAAAATTTAAGTAAGAGTTAATAATATAGGCGAATGGGATGAAAATAAAATGAATGAAGTAGTTCAATGTGTAATAGGAGGCAAGTTATCAGTAAGACTGCAACTAGCAGCCGTGAAAAGTGGCAAAGAGATTGCTTTATACCAGAAGTTAGGACGATTTGAACTTCATTCTCTGAGAACTTTTCTAAGCAACTCTATGAACCACTTTAATGAATTAGAAAACCATCTGGTGCCACTGACTAGAAAAGGGTTTTTAAAATTAGTATTTATCTAGCGGAAAGTCTCATCTTCCTCATAGGTTTCATAATTTGAGAAGAATGGTGGAGGAAGACGTTTTACAGTTTTAGCAGAAATTATCCGGTTATTGTTTTGAGAACTCCCGAATCCGCCATCACTAAGCTGTCTGTCTTGTGATCAGCTTACACATCCACTAAAAGAATACAAGTACCCTCTTTCTCCTTCTCGTACTCACAATGCTGATGAGACAGGGTTATCAAATGTGCATAAAAATATATATGTCATTTAACTACAATAAAGTATTATCAATTATATTAATCATCTCCCTAGACATGAATCACGACAAAGAAGTATAGGGGACGATGGGGTGATTGCGGACGCGGGGTAAATACGGACTAGCAGATATCTACTCGATCCCTTACTTCCGCGCCCGGCCGCCACGATCACGTGTTACTTTCCGCCATCTTTAGTGCCGAGAAAACATTCACGAAAGAAAGCTGTACAAAATTTTCAAGATAAATAAAATCAAACAATTTTGTGAATTTTGATCTAATTTTTAGTGTTTACTATTTTGAGTGCTGTGTCTATGAAATAAGTGACAATAAAAAGTAATATTTTTTATCGATTACCTCGATAATGGAGAATAAATTACACAATAACTTTCGATGATAAATTTTTTTAACCAACAAATAATTGTCGTTGTTATATTTTAAACTCGTTGGGTTTATTGCGGACAAGCACCCTGGGGTAAATACGGACGTCCGCAATTACCCCTGACTTGATTATATATCAAAACCTAAGCCAATTTATTGCACATTTTATTATAGTATTTAACCCTGAAAAAATAGATATATTTTTGAAAATTTGAAAACACTTACAATCAAATAGCAATTTGAATCAGATTCAATCAACAATGTATATGAAACTAGGATTAGTACTGTAAAACAGAATTCCAGAATTCTTGCACCAAAGAGATTAAATCAAGTTGGTAAATTTACCGTGCAAAGCGCGGTACCTTAACTACAGTTGAAAATTGTTTTAACGCTAGAGGCACTTATATTCCACCATTTTTCACATTCAAAAGAAAGAGAATGAATGCACTGCTTATGAGACAGTGATAGTAATATGGTAGCTAGTGTTTCCGACTCTGGTTGGATAACTGAACGAATATTCGTTAAATAGCTCCAGTATTTCAAAGAATTTGCAAAACCTTCGGCTGATAATCCCGTTTTGCTAGTACTGGATAATCACGAGAGCCACGTAAGTCTGAAAGCTTACGGTCAACAATCCGGGAGCCAAAATTACAGCATACGATACTGTAGGTCTTTATACAAAACAACCTTTAACCGAACAACAAGTATAGAAAAAACTATTAATGGCTTCAGGTGTGCTGTAATTTACCCAGTGGATCAAGATAAATTCAAAGGCACTTTTGCAAGTTTTGGTTATATTATTGAACCAGAAACTCCACTTAACACCAGAAACATCAACTTTGATAATTTAAGCTAAAGAGAGCTCAAAATGAATCTCAAGTCATCTTTGATGCAGCCAATGATAGTATTTCAAGTCAAAGAGGATCTTAAGAGGCATCTCAACTCTTTAGAAACGTTCCTAACATGGAATATTCAAAATAAATAAAACGTGCGAATGAATTAGTACGCGCAGGTGATGTTATCAATGATGCTGATTTAAGCAAAAATATGACAAGTTAAACTAGCCAGTCTTCCTCAGTACTATTTATTGACATAGTAAAGGTACCAACTCTATAACCTAATCGTAACAAACGGTGGGTTAAAAAAAACATATTCATTTTTACCAGCACACCGGAAAAAGTTTACCTAGAAGAAAAAGAACAAAAGAGACTAGAAAGAAAAAGGAAGAATCTGAAACGAAAAGAGAAATAACTACAAAGGAAACCAAAAAAATACTAAAGAAAAACGATCAAAAGTTGAGAAATTTTAAAATTGTTGAAACTGTACAAGAGAATGATGAATATTTTTGCATTTTTTGTCAGGAAAAATATCGTGACCCCCTCAGCGAAGGCTGGATTGTGTGTTTAAAATGTTAGAATTGGGCTCTTGAGAAGTGCGCTGCTGGGACTTCTTCCAGAGGCTTTATTTGTGACTTGTGTGAATGAGTGGGACCTCATCCGTAAATACCCCATGCTGTCCGTAATTAACCCAACACCCGTCCGTATTTACCATAAGGGCTACGGGTAATTACGGACAGACAAGGTTTTGTTTTTGATTAAAAATATATAGTTGTTGATTGATCTCGTAAAATAATTAATGTAGATTTTGTAGGTGAATAACTAAAGTTTCATAATAAATAAAGTCAGGCTGATTGTTTCTAATAGTATAGGTTTTGTACGTTATTTTGTTTCAGCGTCCGCAATTCACCCATCTTCCCCTAACTTCTACCGCTCGTACCTACATGATACACGTTAGCCCAATTTTTTTTACATTAATGAAAGGGAAACAAACTCTTTGGCAACTCAACGTCCGCAGAAAGAGGCCTGCAGAAATATACAAAAGTAAAGATGATAAAAATAATCAAGAAAATAAAGTGAAGTATTCGAAGCCTTTTCCAGGAAAATAGAGATCAGAAGACCGAGCGCATCATGTGTGGAGAAACTTTTGAAGAAGACTGTATTCAATGTCATGAATACAAGGATTGGACTCACGAAGGTTGTGTGCATATCAAAACTTCCAATCTTCATTATTTGTGTTTTTGTTGTGATTGTGACGTTTTTAAAGCCAAAATGTTTGGGCCACCATATTGATAAGTATGTCCGGAGATATGCCGGCTTTTATGTTGCCAAAAATTAAAGGCCAAAGTATATTTCACATTTTTGTTAAATAAAATTTAATATAATGATTAATTTTTATTAATGTGATTGAAAAAGTATCGGTTTATTGAAGTTATCTTCTTTTAGCGCATTGAGTGTAATTTTTACTGTAGCGTAAATGCGAGACCACGAAATGCGCGCGCATTCATAAAAATGTTAAAAATTTATTCACTTCAAATCTGTTTCAGTACCTACTATAAATAATGTATCGTCGACCATCATAAATCGAGCACCAATCTGAAGATGCTTAATTCAAAAGCTGAAGAATGATTGGTTATTGGATTAAAAATACAAATAAGTATTTATGGAATTACTATTTTAGGTGCGTATGTTAATTTCGATGTTTGCAAAAACGACGTAATTTTCAGATATTAGTTTTCAAAACAAAAAAAAAAATTATTCATTCAACATTCAATGCGGCTGTTAAAGCTGTATAGTTTCGAAACTTTTGAATACGGATCAGAAAAATGATAAAATATGAAAGTGGGTAGGCACGTTTTTTGATTTGTCGCGTCATACGAGTGTCTTTTCTTTGAATCGTTGTGAGACGTCGATTGAAATATATTTTTCTGTTATTTTACCTATCACAAACTAAAAGTTACATTTAGGTATATCACTTCAAAAACAATTATTAATAATTTAATTACATTAAAGTGTTATCAGTTATATTTATCATCTCCCTAGACATCATATTATTGTATTATTATACATTTTCAACCAATATGTAAATATGAATCACGACAAAGAAGTATAACTTCTACCGCTCGTTTTATGGAACCCAACAGTCCGCGCAGTGCTAGCGAAATCGGGAGTTCTTAAAACAATATCCGCATATTTATGCTAAAACTGTAAAAAAGTCTTGCCCCGCCATTCTTTCTTCTTTATGAAACCTATGAGGAAGATAATACTTTCGGCTGGATCAAATGCTAATTTTAAAAACTCCTTTCCTGTCAGTGGCATCGGACGACTGCCTAGTTCTTTAACGTGGTCATAAAGTTGTTTAGAAAAGTTCATAGAGAATGTGGCTTCAAATCGTCCTAACTTACGGGTATAAAGCAATTGGCTTCCCACTTCTCACGGCTGCTAGTTGCAGTTCTGAAGCGAGCTTCTTGGAACATCATACCTCTCTTACCTGGCAGTCTTACTGATAATTTGCTCTGTATCATACATTGAACTACTTCTCTCATTTTATTTTTATCCTATTAACCTCTGTTACTAATTGTTTCTTTAAATTTCGCCAGTTTTCCAGATACTACCCACGAATAAGCTAATTACTAAAACAATTGAAGCATATTAAAACAATATTGTGAAATCCAAAACGTAGAATTATGTACGGGGGTTCCATTTAAGAAATACAATCGAACTAAGGTAAGTGTAAGGCGTGCGTAAAAGATATGTTGTTTCGTTGTGTTGGTATTTATACCCGTGAACATCAACACAACTAAATAGTGAGTTACAGCAGGTTACGTTATGAGCAGGTTACACATCCATATTCGATTGTCCTTCTCAAATGGAGAGAGGTCTACCCGATAGTATGGTATCCCGGAGTACTCGATTGCTATCTAGCAATATTATTAGCCACAGCGTTTATACCGTACAAGAAATAAATCAAATACAATAAACAAGATTAAATTAAACCTACGCATTCAATGTGATAGCCTTCAACGAAGTTTGATAGGAGTGGTGAAAAATTCTTGGCGGGTAAAAAACAAAACAAACAATGTCGTGCAATTCACTCAGCGCATTTATTTTAATTCTAGGGAGGACATACGAAACAATATTATACTTTATGCAAGGCGCTTGCACGCTTAGTTATTCGGGGCTACCCGACCTTCCCCTACTCTTGTTACTATGTGATTGATTTTATTCAAAAATTTAAAAATTATTTATCAGTAGATTGATTAATGTTCCATTATCTGTGGTTAATTTTTAAATTGAATTTAATATTATTAAATGGATTGCTATTAATAATGATATTAATACAAAATTAATAGCTGTTAAATGTTAAATAAAAAATATAAGAAGTTTTTAAATCTTTTGTTAACCCTTCAATATTTGATTAAAAGCATTGGAGAAAAATCTTATTTATAAATACTCAAATTTCAAATTCAATAGTTTAAAAAACCCTGAAATGTGTTCGACCAGTTTTCTATAGGTACGAATAATAAATCATAAAATTATATTCTCAATTACAAGGATAAGAATGCTTCTTTACAAAAAAACGTTTTTTTTTTTATATAACAGCTTGCATCAAACATGATTAATGGTGAGAATATGATAACAACAGAGTTTATGAGTAAGATAGTAATAAGTACAATATGCAGTTTTTTTGTGCAGGCCTTTATCGTTACCTGCCTCTCTAGGTACATAAATTACTTGTTCTGAGATAAGTAGCCATTCCATTCATTGGGACTCCATTAAAATTTCTATTTTCATGGTTGCGTTTTTAAAAGAATAATAAGAAAGTTAAGTAAAATGGTGAAGATATAAGAAATAAAGTAAATAAGAATAAAAAGATAAGTAAAGTAAATTAAAGTAAAAAGTATATACATATATGAACAAACAAAAGTGTAAATAACTAAATTAATACCAAGGTTGATAATATAAGAACAAAAGTATAGAGTAAATGGTAAAAGCATAGAGTAAATGTCAAAAGTATAGAGT
>JADDOH010008005.1:0-21256 GCA_016648135.1 Agrypnia vestita | reverse complement strand
TATTAGTGACATCTGTATTTGATTACGGGAATGAAAAAGCTATGGACGGCTATTTGTAAGTCCACTGGTGATTTTGCCAGCCTTCTCCTTTTTTCATCTTATTTACTCTTGTTTCTCTTTCTCTTCTCTTTTTTCTTTCATTTCCAAAATTTTTAATTCATCAAACTGTAATTCTGATAATTTGAATGTAAAATTAGTAAACCATTATTAATATCAATAAAATGATTCATAGCCAAAAGATGATAACAAATTCGTAATAATTAGTCCTACTTAAATACCTCAAGTATTCTTTAACTCTAACTTCAAAATTTCTACACGTTTTTCATATATAAAAATAATCACAATCGATATGGGAAAAACGTGTTGAAATTTTGACAAAAATATTTTTTTTATTTTTTTCAACCTGATCGAATTAACTTAATAGCCATTGGTGAGAACAAACCTCCTAAGTAGTTTTGTGTAAAAATAGACACCAATGGAAAATATTAATATTTTAGAAATGGAAATTTTAAAGTCTTCTCTTTACTATTCCTTTATAATTTAACGAGCAATATTGAGGAACTCAGCCATTAAAAATTAATTCAAACAAATTTTCTTAAAATTAAAGATCGTTTTGCGTTACAAGAAGCTATATTTTATTTTTCTTTTATGTAAAATTCCCG
The DNA here is from genome assembly GCA_016648135.1 of Agrypnia vestita. Classification (NCBI taxonomy): domain Eukaryota; kingdom Metazoa; phylum Arthropoda; class Insecta; order Trichoptera; family Phryganeidae; genus Agrypnia; species Agrypnia vestita. Next base: position 20,594 of record JADDOH010008005.1, on the reverse strand, counting down.
TAATACACTACTCGGCTTCACTTTGTAAAAGACCATAATATATTTTGCATTATAGCCAACATGTGTTCGTCTGAAAGGTAATTTTTAATGAAGCTATTACACGAACCATATCGATATCACGTGGACTGAACAAGATCACTATTTAACCCTTTCCATCCCACTTTACTTTTTTCAAGATTCATTAATTTATAATTGATAGAGCCTTTACACAGAATTCCAAATATTGCATCTAAGTGGACCCTAATATTAATATCAATGTGAGTAAAAGTCATGTATCTAGCAGAAAATAAATAGGAGAAAGAAATACAAATTTCTCCATACTTGAAAATTGATACAGTGATACTTACTTACTTACCATCACGCCGTTTCCTCGTAGGGGTAGGCAGAGAGGATAGATCGCCACACACTTCTGTCCTGACATATAACTCTCACCTCATCCACATCGCCAGTTGTTGAGGCTTCTAACGAGACCATCTTCCATTATCTGGTTGATCTGGTCATGCAACGTCTTCCGCGGCCGCCCTCTCTTTCTGGTGCCTTCAACACTTGCATTATATATCTTTCTTACCATTCTTTCCTCATTCATTCGCTCAACGTGCCCAAACAACCTGAACGACCCTTTTTTAATTATAATAATTACGCTAAGATCAGCTTTACATTAATTCCTAATATCTGTATTATTTTCTCTATCATAAATTGATTTTCCACACAAACGTCTGAGGTATCTCATCTCCACTACATTCAATCTACTTTCGTTTCTTTTCTACTAGCTCCAGGCTTCCATACTTCCATGATATAGTGATAATTAATAATAACTAATAATTCCACGAAAACAATGAAAAAATAAGTGTCCAATATTATATATATTTTTTTTAGTTACATTATTTGAATTAAGTAAACACTTTGAACGTTATATCGACCGTTTCGGCCTAAATAAAAAAACGTTAATATGGTATCAATTTTTTTTTATATAGAGTAATTCGTTTAATACATGCCGAGGGTATGAATTTATGTCATTTTTCTATAAATAAAAATATATTATACTATACGATTGTGTATTCTACTTTAATCTCAAATATTTATATACTTTTATAATTACACTGATTGACACTGAGCAGTCGGTGAGTACATAGAAAATTTCTGTGTAAAAACGTATGTATAATGTATACAATAAAACGTTTTAATTAATTAAAATTCAATAGATCTAAAAAGAATGTAAAACCTAAGATTGTATAAAAATATACCTTAAAGATTTTGTGACCTCAGATAAAAAAAATAAGAAGGCATGAAAATATAATAAATATATAAAAGTTATTTTAGAACCCTATGATTATTAAATTAAAATCATTTTGTAACCTAACAGTGGGAATATATATATTTACAGAGCCCTTTTTTTAAAATGGAGCCAATAAATATTTTTGTTCCGTACAGAATACAATAGAGTAACAACTTATTGGATTATCGTTTATTGACCGATATTTCACGATGATCATCGATAAGCTCGGCATCAATTAATTAAGCTTTTTTCTAACCTTGTAAGCAATATTTATCAACATCTCTGTTATAATATCTTTACAGAAACTGGGTAGAGAACGGGTTAATTTTTCAAGATTCCAATAATAAAACAAACTTATTTATGTGGTTCTATTTTTGAAAAATCGAATACACGGAGTAATTACATAAAATATCGACACTGATAATCGTAGTATATTTAACTGCATTTGTTTCAAGAAATAGTATAGTTACCTGCACCACTTTGTACAACAAGTTAAGGCAGTAATTCTGTCGAGGTCAATTCACAACACTGACAGTGATAAATAATGTTATATCCCTAGCTCCTGGCAGAATAATTTTATTTGCATTTATTTTGTTCTGAATCTTTGTTTCAATTTGAAATATTTTTTGAGGAACGTTTATATTTATTGTGCATGCTTACCTATAAAATCATGTGAGTATATAAGTATATTGTTGAAAAGGGTTGTCTAAATATGACATTAATGACAAGTGATTTGTCATAAAGAACCAACGATAGATATGTCACAAATAACAAATGATGTGACATACTGAAAGCGAAAAATTATGTCTGAACAACTTGTTAGATAACAATTTAAACATGACGTAGCAGTTTTTAAAAATATCAATCTCACGGGTTTACACTCAGATATATCCATAAAAATAAATCTAACATATTGTCTGAGTATGTAATTATAATACATGTTGGGTTTTATCTAATTATCAATTCACATGCCATTTAAAGTTATATATAATTACCGCTTATAACATAATGTTTTATGAATTATTAAAGTTAACATTTTAAAGTATTATCTTTAACGCCAGTGGCATTCTTAAATGTAGAACATAAAGACAAAAACAGCACCATTTTCACAAATATTATGAACGTGAAAATCTGAGATCTTAAATGATGGTAATATAAATGGTATATATAAAACCATGTGGAGATGCTACGTAACTTTTCAAGCACAGCGTGAAACCACCTACCCACGTGACACAGCAGCTTAACATTGAAAAAAAATTAAAGCTGACAAGAATATTGAGTCGATATAACAAAAAATGTATGGTAAGCGTAACGTATTTACGTAAAACATTTATATTAAAATATGTAACGCAATACGTAACAAAAATATTTCACACGATGTAAGCAATACGTAAGGAAAATTAAAACGATCCTGATCTTCTCGATTTTTTCATACTTTCATATGCTTTCAGTAGTCAAAAAAAATGTGCAATTTTTAATTTCAATTCATTTTAGAGGTCGCTACCATCGATCAAAGTTTCGAAAATATGCGCTGTTTAACTGCAACGCCTTAGACCAAATATTTCACTATATGCAATATCAATAAGCCGTGAATAAGTTGAACATACCCCTATCTTGACCTACGTAATATTTTAAACAATAGAAAGCGTATTTAAACGTGTTAGTATTGCAAATAGAGTTTTCGAGAAATAACGCTTTTTAGACTGGATTGACGATCGTATCATATAATGGCTTTCACAAGTATAATAGGTTAAAGAACTCGGAAAATGACAACTTTGGTATGTGCCTGAAGAACTTGTTGCTTTTGCATGCTTCAAAGACAAAGTTTTCTTAGAAACTGAACGAAAGCTGGTCACTGCCCTAGAATATCAGGGATTAGAAGGTTCTCTAAAACGAGCAACCCTCAAAAATGCTCTCCTTTTCTGTTAAAAACTTAGAGGTTTTTGCTACAAATCATACATAGAATTTTAAAACACTATCACCGTTTCGTGTGATTTTTGACGAAAGACGTTAGGACATAGAAAGATTAGGGTGACTAAAGTATAGCTAAGATTTTTGTACATTCTAAGAAAGTTGTAAATAATATAGCAGAGAGAGGATCAGTGCTTATGGAAGAGTGGTCGAAGAAGGTGGTGTGAAGATATTGGTCTTCACTTCACTGATGAAGAGCAGAAGCAATATTTATTAATCTTGGCGAATAAAGATTACTGACGAAAATTTCCTTACTCAAAAAAGTTCACGTTGCCGTCATCTTAAATAATTATTATTCCTTTTAATATTTCATGTAATTTGTGTAAAGTTTTAGACATATAAAAACTTATAAAAGGGTGCTCCATAGAAAAAAAAATTAAAATTTTTCATACATTTTTAAACCACCCTAATGAACATGCTGAAATAGACAAAAATTCAGTTGGAATATTGTATCCAATTACTGTGGCCACATTATGCGACTCACCTTCAGTATCAGGCAAGCCTAATCAAATTTAGGGATAGACACATAAAAGCTGATCTGATGAATATTTTTACATTAATTAATTAAAACTAATAACTTAGATGCTTCTGACCTCCAATCAGCCATTTAATTCCATATACTAGTTTGTCTAGAAATACCGTTTCATAAACCTTATTTATTGAAAAATATAGATAAATTGCACAATTATCAGGTATTCTTTGTGTGAATTTGAGTCTCTACCGGTATTTTCTGTGAACATTTTACCGTTAATATGTTCGCTTAATTTTATTTTGTTTGTAGGTGTAGATATATCTTATTTAATTACATGATATTGTTCATAGTATTTATTTTTGAGTTTTTATTATAGATAGGTACATAAGTCCACTGTGTAATCTAGAAATAAGTTTTATCACATTATAAAAGCCATAAAATCGTTGAAATATATTAATAACAGGAATACAAAATGATAGATATTCTAGTAATGTGATGCTGCTGACACGTGCTCCGGTGCCCAACAGAGTAGGTAGTGTCTGTCCTCAACCATATGGCTCTGAATCTTCTGATATTTTGGTCATTTTATGCAATATGAAGATTCCATGAAAAAATTGATTAAATAAAGAAGATAGAAAAAACACGATATACAAAACTAACCAAAACATCGATACAAAGTCAACTGCTGCATGCAAAAGTTAGTTCTATGGACTGGGATAGACGGCGAAAAAATAGCCACTTCGGCGTCGTCGTCCAAAATAATAACTTGATGGACAATATATTGTACATATAACTTCAGGTTGTACCAGAGTAAGCCCACAATACTTTACAAGTAGATTCCTGCCTAAATTATGAGTCGAAAATTTTAAAGCACCAGTGTCCTAATATCAATAGTTATGGAGATAAGTGACTTAAAAGACGTTGGACTATCGTTATAGTAACTTAAATCGAAAATTAAAAAAAAAAATTAGAACTGTCAAGTTCAATCTATGAAATTTCTTTGCGATGTTTTAAATATTCCATTTTACTTCCATTGAAACGAAGGAATTTTAAGTAATCGATATAAATTACTTTGATGATTATAGTTCAATATATTATAAATATAATAAAAAAATAAGAAGAAAAAAAATGGCTAGTCACTATGCAGGAAAAGCATGCTGGTATTAGGGGACATCAAAGCTATATATCTGGGGGCGAAAGGAACAACTGAATGACTAAAAAAAACGAGTTTTGAGTTAAGTATGCAGAGTTGTTCGTTGAATGAAAACGTTTTACCGAAAATACGTGAAAAATATTGAAGAATGATCGCAACATTTTAGAGTGGCTTATCTTAATAACTATGATACAAAGACATTTTTGCTTGACCGTTGACCATTTCAGACATCTAATATAGGTATGAATCTACTTGTAAAGTATCGTAGACAAGCTTTGTTATATCCTACATAACGTCGCTATATATATAATTAAGCCTATGCGCCGTTCAATACATTCTCAGATGAATGAATCAATTTGTCCATTTTTCAAATAAATAATAGAGATATACTAAAAAAAAACATTGTCGTTCATCTGGCAAGTCTGCCTAGTAATTATTTAAAATATTTTTTATAAATCAAGTCTGTGCAATTATTTTTTAAAACAGCCTTATTCGTTTATTTCAGAATGTACTAAAACGGCACATAGGCTTAATTATATATACGGCGACGATATTACACATTATTAAGTTTAAAAAATATTAGTTTAACTTGATTTTGTCCCATCAAAGTAAAAACTTCTGCATGGAATATAGGAATTCTTATTGAACCATACCTGTCTCACTATGAAAAATCGGTATTAAGACAGAAAACTGCGTGATGTGATTATAAAGTTACGCGATACATGGCGAATTTATAATTTCACATTGCAAAAAAAACCTTAGTGAGGGTGAATCACTTTACACCCCGTTGGCCGAAGCCTCCCGAGCCGGAGGCAATTTGCCGGTGACCCGGTCAATAATCCGATAGTCTCCACTAAGTGAAAAGCCAGGCCTGGATACCATCTCGTGGAGGTGTACCTCCAGGGTAGTGGCTGCGAGTCTGATAACTCAGTCAACACCCCGACACACCTCGAGATGAATCTTTAATGCAGCACTCAATGTACCGGAGATGCTGGAAACGAGAAAAGCATTTAAGTGCTTTTCTACTTAAATTTTTATTGTTTATTTTCATAATGTTTACTGTAGTAAAGGGAGGTTTCTGTAATGATTTTTAGTATTCGTTCATTCAATTCTTAATAGTGATGGTCAAACCGTTACATACGATATTGTTATTTGACATTTGTATTTGATTGTATCGATTTTGCATTTGATTGCAGCATATTTATGAAGGGCAAGACCTTGGGAAAATATAAGAGGCATCGGAAGACCTCAAAAGAGATGGGCCGATGATATTGTCGCTGTGGGGAGAAAGAAATGGCTACAATCAGCCAACAACAGGGAAGAATGGAAAAATAAGGAAGAGGCCTATATCCAGCAGTGGAAAGACGAAGGCTGATGAAGAAGAAGGAGAAGAAGATAGAAGGATGCCGAGGAATAAGAAGACGACAGATGTCATGGCTCCGCAACATTCGCAAGTGGACTGGTATCAGGGACGTTAGAAAGCTATTCCGGACTGTGACATATAAGGATGCCTTTCCATAGTGATCGTTAACTTCAGCGGGACCTGATATGACACAAAGAGAAGAAGAAGAATCTGATTCATCGATTATTGGTAACTGAGATAAAACCGTTACTTGGTGCTGACGGTTGCCCGTCCGATTGCAAGAAATCTGTTACCAATCATCGATAGAATCAGATACATATCTCAGATAACGGCTATTGTGTCACCAGTTAAACTACCATATAGCATATTCATTATATTTTTTCTAGGATTCTATAATATTACTTCTCTGACTTGCTAATTGGTCTATAAGTTAAGACACTTGCTGTGATTAAGTGATCCAATTCATCCCACTCTTCCTACGCAAACTAATTAATTAATGTTTAGATAAAAGTGCAGATGGTATAATTGAAAAGTTTAATTTATGAATTAATAAATAAACGTATTTCAATTTTAATTTTCGAACACATGTCAAATCAATAATTATTTTTTATTCACCTTATAAAACCTAATTTAAAAGACAATCTTAATGCAGCAACCTATTTTACTGTCCGATTACCGTAACAAAACACGTCAATGAAATACCAACGCTCGAGAAAATCACATAGATATATTGTATACTCACCAGGAATCGAACCCCCAACCTTCAGCCAAAATAAAGCCAGTGCTAGACCGACTGTACTACAATTTCAACCGCTACATTTCAACCTTCTCGTAGATAAATACAGTTATCCAATGGTACCCGAGGGGAATAACCCTAAAATTTACTGGGCTGACGAAATTATCAAATTCTGCAAATGTTAATTGCAGCAAATAACAATGAACAGATAAATGTGAAGGACACACGATGAGGTTTTCATTCAGCAGTAGATAAAAAAATGTGTGATGATGATGTTGATGGTTTATTACTCCCTTTATATTAACTCGTGGCGTCTGCTTGCTTGCTTGTCTTCGAAAAAACTTTGAATCGATTTTTAACCTTTTTCCCGTGATCCAATCGAGCTGAAATTTTGCAAGCAAACTCGCGGCGACGATCTATCAAATTTTCGTTAAAAAAAAATTATAGTATAATTTTGGATATTTCAAATTTTTAATGGTTTTTTCATAGAAGTTGTATGGAGATTCCGACGCATATGGTAGACATGAAACCAGAAAATGAGAAAGGGAGTATTGTAAAAATTTGATTTTTATGGGTCACTTTTTTAAATTTTGTATCCAAAATCCTATTTCGCTCCATTCGAGGCGTTTTTTTATCACATTGAAGCCTTTTTGTACATCAGTTGTATATCTCGTGGTGCGATTGGCCGCGTGATGACCCCGCGAATATAGCAAATTGTAAATAATCGACTGTGCGTACTGGGGCAAATAAAAATCTTCGGTATAAATTTTATTTTTAAACTGGTATTTATCGAATCAAAGTGTACTGAATTTCCCCTCAAATTGAAAAACACTCGTAGATTGCTTGTCACACTCTAATTATTTATAGTCTTAATTTCAGCAAGTTACGAATTTACGGACAGACAGACTGACAGACATGCAGACAACGAAATTATTATGTTTAGATTCTAGGTATCACGTAAAAATTAACGTTTTAACTATGTACAGGTGTAACAGAACTAGTCCACAGTTTTTTTTTTTCATTTTCCAGATAAATTTCTACGTTAATTTGAAATCAAAAATGTTCTAACGTCAATAGTTATGGAGTTACGCGACTTCATGGTTGGCATTTTGTTTTCCAACACAGCAGACTTCCGATTATCTATGACCTGACTTTTTCGAAAGTCATTAGAAAAATATATTTTTAAATGAAAATAAAAAATATTTTCTTAAATATAAACTAAATTACATTTTGTAATGCACACACGTTGAGTGAAATTAACCACTACTAAAGTTTCGAGAAGAGCAAGATGAGATGAGATTTCATCATCAAACGTAATTTATAAATAACCTAAATAAAGTCATAAATTACACCTGAAATTTAACTCAACGTGTGTGTTTTGTAAAGTTTAATAAAGTTTATATTAAAATGTTTTCAGTATTCATAATAGCCATGTGTATAAAATCGAAAACATCTTCTGTTCGTCGCGTCTTTAAAGTGATCACACAAAATTTTATTTTTATGTTTATTACTTTGTTTTATTGACTTATGGGGGTCATTTGCGTTTAGTTGTCATTTTTAATTCGTAAAAAAACTGTCGTAGGTCGTATTGGTTATATTATATGGCTTAAAAAAGGGCTCGCCATCCAATAAACGGCCGTTCAAGAAAAAGTAGTTTATTAAGTTTCAAATATTTATAATACCTATGTAGACAACAACAATTTTATGCAGGAGACAATTTACAAAATGAGCAGATCCAAAAACGTATTTAACAGCCTTGCATTTTTGTATTTTACATCAATTTTTCAATATTTTTGTATTAAGCATGAAATCGATTATCTAACATAATTGGGAGTCTACTATATTTCTGACTTAAACACCAAAACATTTTGGACTGTTTTTTAAGTAAATATCAATAATAAAATACAATAAAGTCGCTTATCTCCGTAACTATTGTTTTTTATTTATTTATTTCAAAAAATCCTTGTTTACAATATATAGGTACTTAATAATAATTTAACAATAAAAATATAAGATAAGGTTACACATGTTTTTTTGTCAGATTTGTTGATTATGCCACTCTACTATCTGTCTGTCTGTCCTGTCTGGCGTCTGCCTGTCCCAGAGTGGCGTTATTGAACAGAATTATAATATTTTTTTGAATTCGTCAATAATATTTGTTTTCATAAGGTAATAATTATGTACCTATCTAAAAAAGTATCAAGTGCAATGGTGCATAAGTCCAAGTATAAATATGTGTAGAATATTGTTTAATGTAAAAAGGGTTAAAGTTTTGTCTAAGATTATTTTTTATTTTCCTTAATTAATTTATTTATTTATATAGGTATTTATTTTTATTATAGACATTATTATGCAATTACAGCTAGTAAATTTTCAGTTGCTGTTCTACCTTTAGATATTTTTTTATTTATTTAATAGAGACACTAACAGGATAATAGGTACATGATACTCAGATATTAAACATTATATTGAAGACTATGCCCATTATCCCAATTACAAGTGTCTTCGGTACACTCTAGTAACATGTATTTTTGCAAATAATTATATATTACATGTGCATTTATGTATATTATATATTTTGTGTTTGAGTGTAGTGCGATTAGTATTTAATGAATGATTGATTTAATGGATCTATAGGTTCATGTCATCGTCAGAAAATGGATGTTGTGTATGAGTGATTTTTTGAACGAAGATAAGGTGTCTGCAAGAATATCAGCATCAATGTTAGGGTCAGCACGATACAAATTATATGATTTATGTATTTATGCGCACCCTGTACAAGATAAGATAAGATCGTACGGGGATATTCAATTTTCGAAAAAATAGTGTTAAAATCGGAAGGAACACGCGTGGCTGGCACCAAACACGCCGCACGGTCGTGATTACCATCTCCGCAGTGCTGCACAGGGCGCAGCCAGTCCGGCCACGTATTAATCATCTCTCCCACGCATCGTTTTCAACAAAATGGCGCGCGGATGAGATTATAAATTGGTACACGGGCGATGTTCCGTCCGTCTGTCCGTCACGGCGGGCCGGCCCTCGGCATCAGCGCTGATAAATAGCCGGCTGAAGATTCGGATCGATCCTGCGCCACTTCGCGGCAAAGCACCGGCGTTATGTGCTTCCACGGTACTCCAGCCCGTAATTATGGCGCATTAATGAGGTGCCGCTGTGCTGATCGCCATTTTTGATGCGATTTATTATAATGCACCATTTTATTGTGCCAATAATATTACCGATGCGGAACATAAGCGCCACTCTTCAGAATTTAAAGACTTTTTTAGATTTTTTTTATGTAGGTCTTAAATAATATGAATCATATGTTATTAATACATAATTTAATATCAGTAATACTCTATTTTTGTAATTTTAATATTGGTGTTTTTTTGTGTTATTTCTTAACATCTTTATCCCACATGTGTTCATCATACACTCCCAGAATTGGACTTTTACACAACGTGAAACATAAATATTCAATTAGCAATGCTATCTAAGTACATAAGCAAGAAATCACAAAAAATATAAGGAATGTCAACAATACAAATGCAAGAAATAATAAGTACACATAAAATAAAATAATAAAGAAATAAGCAAGACTAATTCCATAAATATAATATATTTAGTATGTAAATGAAGATATAAAATAAATGACAAGTAGATTTGTCTTTTGTTTTTTATTATAAAAGGCCTTGTACCATGTGTACCTACATATAATATACATAAATAATTTTAAATAATAAATATCGTTTCTGTTTTACCGGTAATATACACCATTGTAGTTCGATCACTTATGGAGCTATCAAGTGATACTATCAGCTTTGATTTTATATGTACCTATTAGTAGCTTTTGAGGCCGTGTTTAAATCACCCGCCTAGTGATCCAGTAGTCGATAGATCGAGACCCAATCCAGAAGTCCAGCAAGTTAGTCCTATTTTCATAGACTAAGTATTTAGCTTTGCATCTCTATTTTTTTAAATAAAAGAAAAAAATATACATAAAATAGTACCATTTCCGTAGAATAAAATATCCATAAAGGCGCTTTATACAATAACAGTATTCCTTCATTAGTATTTGTTTACAATCTTATGTGTATTATTTTTGAAAAGGGTGCGATAACAATATTTTTTAATCATGTCCCTCATGCGCTATTAAATTTAACGAAGGGGAGAGATTTCCACGTTTTAGGGCTGATAATATAAATGTCTGTTTGCTTAACTTAGTCCGGCAATCGGTCGACTGAGCGGTTCTGCAACCCTTCCTGCAATTGACGTAGAGGCTGACCTGAGAGTTCGACGTCTATCGTTTAAGTTGTCCTGAATATAAAGCTCTTGAAGATACCGAGGCGCCCTATCATATCATGGCTCCTCTATATACTCACCGTGTCCCAGAGATGACAGAGACGAAATGGAACTATAACCATTGTAATAAAAAGTGCTACGATTGAGGCCGTGTATTAAGCCGAAAGGAGAGACGTCCTCTAGAATTAAATCTGTGGGAAATAGTTGGATGGTGTAATTAAACAATAGTGGCGGTTGTTAAAATACGCTTTTATTCAAAAATAAATGGACGTTCTTTTAAATTCTATTCAAACGATCTCCTAAACATACACATATTTTTTCACAGCAAAAAAAAATTGGGTAGTTTTAATAAAAATATGTTTATTTTGAAAATAATCATATTTTAAAATATATATTGATTAATTAATTAAGTTATACGTGAAAACAAAAATATTAAATTTAAAAATTTTTCACTATATAAATTTCTTATACAAAAATGAAAATGCAAATGTTAAAAATTGTAAAGATTCATCATTATGACTTTTGTATTTTGTTTTTATACATCATGATTTCTTGTAACAATTTTATCATAATAATCTTTCGAATCATTTTGAATTAAGAAAACACATGTGTAGTATAAGTGTAATACTTTTGTTTCGGGATGAGGTTGCTTCCAGTAAAGACTTTGTTCTCGTAAGTATTTATTTGGTAATAATAACGGTTTAGACAATCGTTTATACAGTAAGATGCGGTCTGGATAACAATGGTAATAAAAGAGAGCGACTCGACATTCACGCGCCTTTTTATACATTCTCTCTCTCTTTCATGCAGTCTCTTTCTGGCGTCGCGACATACGTTCCTCAGATCTATTACAATAAGTATGCCGGATTCACCAATGTGGAGACCTCTTAGTTTTGAATTAATGTAAATCGGTGTTTTTCATAACACAAAACATTCACAATAAATATCTGGCATTGTATCTGACCAAATATATAAAAGAATTGTCATTCTGTAACTATTATGTTACATTCAAATATTTTATAAAAATTATGAAGATAATTAATTTAATACAGACCATTCTCTTTCAAAAACTTTTACTTTTGGTTTCAACTACATGTACCTATAACATATATATGTACAAAGTATAAAACATATCACTGTTATTTATGATAATTAATTCATAAAGTCATAGAACATTTATTTTATTGCTACACTCTTCTTTGATTCAGACTATTTATTACTCGTCTGTGAACACTTTATTATCGCTGGATATCACTTTCGAGTAAATACTGTTCACTATCGCACAAAAATAGGCACTCCACTTAATTAGTCACTTGGTTTACAGCTCACGATTGTAACACTGTTTTCGCTAATGTTTTTGTTGCTAATATCACATCGATAGAAACGTCAAAATAAACAATGGTCTGGTCGCGACACGGGTTCGCCTTTTATAGGAAACACGTTAGCTTTTCGAGAACTTCTTTACATTTCTAGTGTTTCCGAGGATGTTCCGTTCGTTCCCTTACAGGCATTTGAAGATGTTTTTGGAATATTATAGATGATTATAGAGTGTTTTAGGATGTTCTAGAAGGTTCCATAGTTTTGTTCCAAAGTGACAAGAGATTCGGACAGTACTTAATTCATTTCGTTACAGTACAGTACTCTTAGATATTTGAAGTAATCATTGAAGTTTATCTATTTGTTAGGAAGCAATTAATTATGTCTAACTTACAAATGAAACATAAAATTGATTAAAATGATTGATTAAATTCGACCAAAAAATTGACAAAGGCTATGTTAAATGCCCTCAATATTTCAATACACCCGGACTTCGTTTTGAGCGCTCGACCCACGGGTGTACGGATATCCGCGCGAGCTATAATTATTTTAAAAGTTCAACATATATGACAGTACCAGTTGCGGGCAAGGCCATAAATTCTACTAAAATTCGCATCCTTTTTCTAAAGGACTTATTTACTGAAAAACATATTAAATACCAGAGGCAATAAACTTTCGAATTCAAAGCCGCTTTGTCAGTTAGGAGGGGTAGCTTTATATGAACAATTTCAATCAAAAGTCATTTAAAAAAACAGTATTTATACTAGCTTTTTTGATTGCTACAAAGAGATTGGGGATTAAATAAACGTTCTAGAAAATTAACATGTTTTGTTTTTATTTCAAAGCACAAGCGATTACATTTATAAAAATAGAACAAATAATAAATACTCGTAAATAAATAAATAACAACTTGTTTCCACAAACAAATAAACTTTGATGTAAAATTTTTATCAAATATCTAGTAAATTTAATAGAAAGTGATGAATTTGGTAGTTAAATTAATACACCATCAATTTTAATTGGTTTTTTTATGTCATATTTATTTATGCCATAAACAATACGGGTTTAACTTCCATGATATATCATCATTTTTGAAATATTTTAAATATATGTATAGATAGGTACCTAATATCATACTAATATTAATTGTATGAAGAGATAATTTACTCCAAAACATTTGATAATTAAATAAATAGCGTTTAATATTTATTTCATTTTATAAATCTTTTTAATTATTAATCATACTAATATTAATAACAAAAACATATTAATTTTATTAATTATTAATTATACTAATATTAATTGTATGAAGAGATAATTTACTCCAAAATGTTGATAATTGAATAAATAGCGTTTAATATTCATTTCATTTTATTAATATCGTCCAACTAGCCACACTTCAAAATGTTGTTTTTTCTTTCTTTATAGGTAATTTTATGTGAAATCAAACTATCAAACCCATCCTGTGATTTTTTAGAATAAAACAATGTAAGACCTTTTTTTAAATGTCTTTCAATTCCCATATTAATGTATCTATTTTTAATGATAAATTCTGGTAGGTACCTACGTACATTAAGATTTTTTCAAAATTATATTTTTATTTTTGCACACCATGCTTCCACGACTCACTGGACTGCGATATCGGGCGTTCACAATAAGCGACAAGCGACAAGCGATAAGCGACAAGCGACAAGCGACAAGCGACAAGCAGTGACACGCAGCGACAAGCAACAGGCAACAAGCGACCAACGATCAGAAACTAAAACACCGTGGAGCACCAAACGACCATCATCGTAGCATTCCTCCGAATCCACCCATCGGAGAAGCTGTTGGGAGGGTCCATCATCAGGACTGATGTGTTGCACTTCAGCCCTGATGATGGACCCTGCAATGAGATCCGGAACTTTGGCCAAAAAGGTCATTAAAACACCCTAGAAAACAAAAAACAGAATAAAAAATATCGATATTAGTGTATTAAGTTTAATTTGATCCCGGGTTTATTAACTATATATTTAACCTTGTAGTTTTCATTTTATTAGATGCACGTATCTGAAACGTTTTGAGAGTTTTCTCTCCCTCTCTTAATTTTTAATAATTTGATGCTTGTGTTATTTGTGAACATGTTAAAAGTAACAAAAATATGAGCGATAGGAAATATGAGAAGCTTTATAATATTTATTAGATAAAAACAATGAATTTTCAACCGAAATGCTTCATTCCTCTAAAATCTACACCATTATCACAACTATCACACTATGTGAATATCTTGATTCAAGACATTTTTTTAATTAGCTTTCAAGAGCCTGAGAACTGAACATTTTATTATACCATTGCATTATTTATGACATATGTATAAGAATCCAAGTATCCTTGAACCGACTTTTTTTTAAATTTTAAATTAAATGAAACCAGTTGAAAAAAGATTTAAAAAGTATATTAATTTTGACAAGATCGTAGGCTTTATACGATTGAACAATTAAGTTGCGATGGAATTGGTCGAACATATGACATTTCAGAAAGGATCGACCAAAAAGTTTCTAGATATTGATTGGCTTTTAAATATAAATAATATATCTAGTTACTACTTATGAGCGATTGATTCAATTATACTACAATTAGTGCTTTTAATTAAAAAATAATATTGAATATTTAAATTTTAGCATTGGTTATTCACTTCCGTAGCTTAGTTTTATTTTATAGACCCAAAAAGTACAAGTCAAACCGACAATTTATTTTTGTGAATGGGCAGTCTATAGAGTTCCCAAGGCGGGATCGTTAATATGGGAAAAACATATTTCAATATGTCAGGACAATATGTCGGGCGCGACTGGATCGTCGGCCATATTGGAAAATGGAAAACGCGGAAAATAAACTGGCGCACAGAGGAAGGCGACCCAAGACTCTTTATGGTTACGCTAAATATTATTTTTTTAGTTCGTTAAAAATAAAAATACGGATTGACGGGCGGAAAATTGTATTCAGAGGCGAGGGTCTGCAGAAAACAAGGAAATGCGGTAGTAGATATACGGGCTTAACCAAGTTAAGTTCCGGATATTTTATACGAACCGTATGTTTTTCCGAGAAACTGTTCTCGACTTGCGTTGAAGTCGTATTCAACGTCATTAGGAGAACGACCTGTATCTGCGGAGGGCGGACTGATTACTGTTTCCGGGAGCGTAAATTGTATGCGCTTTGTTGTGGAGTGTTCACTTCATCTACGATTGAGGTCGCCAGTGTGTAATATGTACTAATTACTTCGGTGGACTTTTCTGCTACGTCTCTCAAAGTTTGAAAGAAAGTCGTAAGAATAGGGCGCCAAATACTTGATAGTTTGTAACTGTCATTTCTATAGAAATTAGGATGTTTGTATATTTCAATGGACTCCCTCACTAATCTGGGTATATGGTGCGGTTCTGTTGATAAGATTTTTATCTTGTCAAATCCGATGAAGTGACAGAGATCTTTGGAAGCATGATCGCAGATTGCCGATATATTGGAGTTGTTGTTTTTAATTGCTTAAATATGTTTCTTCAAACGTATAGCGGTATTGCGTTCGAACGAAGATGAGAACGAACTTCGAGTCTCCAAGTGTACACAGAGTGCCATGCGATTGTGGAGCGTTCTACGAAGGACAAACCAAACGCAAAACATACGGAAAAACATACGGTTCGTATAAAGTATCCGTAACCATTTACAGTTAAAACGACCGTTATAATAACCTTAACTCTTTAACAATTTTAGTTCATTTACTACCTTAAATAACGATAGAGGCTCTACTGATAATACTGAATCTTGATCCGGTATTACAACAGGTATGTGGAGGTATAGGAGCAGTGCGGAAATTCGATCGCTATCGCAACAGTCTTAGCCTTCCGTGGCTAGTACCATCAGATTTAATTGACTAGCTTTGATATGACATATTTGTCGGACTGATCAGACTGTCACTGTGACTGTCAGACAGCGCCTCATGAATGTTCTGGCTGATCAAGAGAAGCTGGGGGATAAGGAGGGATGCGAACCGAAGGCAATGGATCGGATGAAAGCATCATACAGGAAGCCATCAGAAGCACGTAAGTACCTAAGTACCTTCTGCCTATATATATCATAGGCTAATTTTTATGTTTTTTTTTATAAAAATTAATATATGAATATTATTTATTATGTTTTATCGAGAACGCCATCTTACATAATGCTTACAAATATCCCAATATAATACTGTTATCTGTCGGTACGTCTGTCTGTCTATCCCCGTAACTTCGTGTTACGTCCGTTTATAATAATAATTTTTACCTTTTTACTTAGTTTTTTCTTTATGGTAAGAAAGTTTTTTTATATAAATCAATAAATACTTACTCCTTAGGCACCGACTCTAGATTCGAATGTAAAAGTCTGTCATTTTTGACGGGTTACAGCTAGTTTTAATAATAAACACAAAGCGTTTCAAGTGCTCCAAAATAAACACATCTAATTTCTGATGATCGAACAATTTTGCATTTCTTCAAAGTCCGTAATTTAAAAGATTTATCATATGTGCATCATGTAAAAGATTTATCATATGTCATTGGCTTATTTGTTAAAAATCTTATCCTCTAATCTTAAGACCCTTCGTGTCTTTTATAAAATTGACATTGAATAGAGTTTTATCAGGAATGCCAATTAACACAATGCTCTGTAAACTTTTAAGTGACAGCGTATCATAAAACGCTCAAATGTTTTCTTCCTTGAAATAATGACTCTAACTTACCAGAATAATATTGCAGTAAATACTAATTTTTAACATAACTATAAAAAATTATGTTAAATTACATATCCAATTACATAACCAGGATAACCCGAAATAAAAAGTTAATTAAAGTACGTAACGAGAAACTAGGAAAATTAATGAATAACTTAAATAAAAAATAGGAAACGTGACAAAAAGTTAATTGAAGAATATGTGGTGTGTAAAAACCAAATATGTTTTCTCCATCTAATGCTTTACAAATCACAATGCTTTACATTTAATATTAAAAATGTAAAAAAAATTACACAAATTACACGGCCAATTTAAATAATTTGAAATATAACATAAATTTTAAACTGTATCTTTAAACCCGAAAAGTGTAAATACGTGACAACGAAATTCATATCCACAGGGCTTAGGTACGACCTTTCGTTTTGGATGTTTTATAGGTATACGTTTAATATGCACATCTAGTTTCAAATGTGTGTTGTATTTTTACCGCCACATGTGGTTGAAAATACTGCCAAGTTCGTAAACCACCACAGAAGTAGTCGTTGGTAACGAGATATGTTTATGACATTCTACCGAATTATTAGCAAATAGACTAGAATACGCCTGAAAATTAAAATACGCTCAAAATTTGATAGATGTGGTAGTCTACCTCGGGTAGAATTCTTGAACGTTACATTTTTAAACTGATGACTTAAGCCAGCCATATGAAAAGTCGAAAGCTCTGTAGACACCCTAAAAGACTTCGGTTCCTACTTTTCAATAAGAACAAGCAGCTTTGACTCTATAATATATCTTGATTAATGATGTCCCCCTGGGGACAAATTTCAGTTTTATGTTCTTGAAATATTTGAAAATACTGAAAATATTCTGAATAAGTATATAAAATTACCAAGACAAAAAATTTAATGCAGTGTAAAATATAATCGTGCTCATTCACCAACCTGTCCCGCATCTCATAATCCCGTGCACTTCTAAAAATAACCCTAGGCTACATTAGAGAATATGAAAACTAGATGCTAACGAACATGTCACAAATTTACATATAAAATTTTATTGCTGTTTGCTGCAGGTACCCGTGGATTTCGCCAGTGCGCTGATTTGGAATCCAAAACTATTCAGAGCGATGATAATATACGACCGTATAAGACCACCGCACCGCAGGGACATTCTGCGTAGTATATACCGCGTAATTACATTAGCCAACATGTGAGTCCTCGACTGCTCAGGTTATCTAATTTAGCGTCGCTTTGTCAAACAAAACGTTAAGTACTCACTAATCTAATTGTGATAATAGAATTCTATATGGATTGTTCTAACGTGGGTCGGTTTTCAATGAAATAGTCAAATATATATTCTTATAATTTGTGGACACTTAATAAAATCCCATCTGCTGTCCTGAAACATCAAAATTTTTGTGTACAAAACTCTTTATCATACCATATGAGTACTGACCAAGAAAAATGACTATTCACTAAACGTTTTTGACAAAAATATTAGACGAATTTTTAGATCAGTTTTTTTAAAAATTATTAAATTAATCACCAAAGACTAACAGAAGAGCTTGGGAAGATAAAATATAATATCTTAGATATCGAGCAGCGTACGATAGAAATCAATGGGGAAAATATTCACGAGACTAAAACTCAGAAGAGATTGAAGAGATAACAATAATTATGATGACTTTAGAAAAGAAAATATTGTGACTGCTAAGCCAATATCAATAAACCAATACCAAAACAACAAATATCTGAGATGAGCCACGTGCATATGAACGAAATAAAATATGATTAATATCAAAATAATATTCATGTTTATTTATTTATTGGATTTTATGATGTCAATAATTTTATGTTTATGACCACTTTTTATTCTCCTAGCGTTTTTTTTTAATATTTCACAATGAAAAAGTTTAATTTATCAGTTCTTCTTTTATAATTTATAAATCGATGCAATACACACCACACATCTCTGTCTCGAGCCTTATCCAGAAATTATTTAAAGTTATCGGCATTCAGCTTGCTCATTACTTGGTTAATGTATTTGTCTATACTAACAGAAACTGTTTTTCAGAGCTAAATTGAAGGTAAACGTCTCGAGGACTAAAGTAATAATGCTAATCGACTGCATTGTTGACTCAATATTCATTCATGTCAGTGAAACCCGGCATGAATGTCGAAGTCGATAATTATGTCAACCTAGTAAAACAAATTTCCACAACAGAAGGCATATCCGAATAAATTATGTCCAGAACATACCTAGACTGGGGTGCTTTTGGAATTCTGAACAAACAATGACAATTTTTGACTTTTGTCATGTAATGTATCTACAAACATATCCTATCCATAGACCTCTTTGGTGTCCATTCTGGTCCGCTTTTCGTATATTATACTATTGGTAATTCAGTCCATCTACTGGTTTCTATCCTTTTCCATCTCAACCACTTTCAACCTCTGTCTTTATCTCTCTCTTCAGTAAATCATTCAGGTCTTACTCCTGTGAGAGCTTTGCTCCAGAGATAGATTTTTATGAATTTATTTTTCGTCTGTTCATACTCATATGTGACCTGAATATTTGTTTTTGCGTTAAAAGCTCATGTATCCATAATACAAATTAATTGCAAGATATAATTTTAACTTAAAAAAGAGCCCCTTTATTCGTGTCAATCTAATAAAAATATATGACTGCTTTTTCGGGCGACAATCTATGAATGTACCCAGTAATCCCTTGCTGTTCGCCAGGATTACGTTCCTGAGAAATGCCGCGAATGCCGAAATAGCATGAACCGAGATTTAACACCCAAGGTGGTAAAAATGTTACGTTTTGTGTGAAAGATATAAATTTGGTGTTATATTATTTATTTATTTAAAATTTTAACATGATGTATATC
The DNA here is from genome assembly GCA_016648135.1 of Agrypnia vestita. NCBI lineage: Eukaryota > Metazoa > Arthropoda > Insecta > Trichoptera > Phryganeidae > Agrypnia > Agrypnia vestita. The sequence continues at coordinate 385 of JADDOH010008005.1, read as the reverse complement.
TTTTTCTTCTTAAATGATCTTATAGGAACCTTGATATTACCAATGTTGTCTCTAGTCTATTAAGAACTCATCCCTTGCTATTGTAGGTCCATCTTGGTTTTGTCCACCCAGCTCCGTCTCGGACTTCTTCTTGATCTTGATTGATGAGAGGGTTACGTGCGATTTATGCTCCGCCCAATTTAGTATTCTTTCCATCTCCTTCCTTGCTCCTGGAACTTCAAACTACGTACACTAAGATTCGACTTCTTAAAATTCCACCATTTGGCAGTTATTTTAGCGCGCGTTGGGCCTTATACCTTGAGCATATTTATATTTTTGAAGACGTGCTACATGGTTTTCCATGACTAATCTAAGTCCAATCTTCACATCCATAGAACAGTCGGTT